>JADRCH010000284.1:1851745-1870348 GCA_019843965.1 Rhynchomys soricoides
GGCAGTGGTGGCGCATACCTTTAATCCCAGCACTTGGGAGGCAGAGGCAGCCTGGTCTGCAGAGTGAGTTCCAGGACAGCCAGGGCTACACAGAGAAACCCTGTCTCAAAAAAAAAAAAACAAGCAAAAACAAAAACAAAAAAAACCCATGAGACCCAATTAAAGTAATCATTTTACCTCCACCTTCCAGGGGTGGGGCTTCCTATCTTCAGGAAGCAAAGGTTTCACTTCAGTGGTGCTGGTCTCAGGTTAATCACAGTTGATTCTTCCACCCAAGCTGACTAGAAACCACAGATTCTTAATTCAAAAATACCATAGGAATGACCTTGATAAAAGTCATTAAGGGACTCGCAAGCTTTCCTCTGAAACACCACAAGCCTGGCCTCCATCTTCGCTGCTCTCCACAGAGCATCTCCCAGCTTCCACAGAGAAGTCATCTAAACTCTGGTGCTCAAGGGCTTTTCCAGCCCTAAGCTCTGAAATCCTTCCACAAGCCTCTCCCAGAACAACGCAGTCAGGGCCTTCACAGCAATATTCCAACTAATATGTGTGCGTGCGTGCGTGTGTGTGTGCGTGTGTGTGTGCGTGTGTGTGTGTCGGGTGTGTGCGTGTGTGTGCACATGTGTTTGTGCGTGTGCGCGCGTGTGTGCGTGCGCGTGTGTGCGTGCGTGTGTGCGCGCGTGTGTGTGTCGGGTGTGTGTGCGCGCGCGTGTGCGCGTGTGCGCGCGTGTGTGCATGCGTGTGTGTGCGTGTGTGCGTGTGTGTCGGGTGTGTGTGCGTGTGTGTCGGGTGTGTGTGCGTGTGCGCGCGCGTGTGCGTGCGTGTGTGTGCGCGCGTGCGTGCGTGTGTGCGCGCGCGTGTGTGTGCGTGTGTGCGCGTGTGTGTGTGCGTGCGCGTGTGTGTGTGTGTGTGTGTGCGCGCGCGCGTGCGTGTGGGGTGTGTACCAGCTCTGTTCTAGTTTGCCTTCTGGGATAAGTGATCAAAAGCAACATGAGGGGAAAGGGGTTGTTTTACCTGACATCTGACTGTCCATCATAAGGAGAATTGGAGCGGGAATCTGAGGCGGGAACCTGGAGACAGGAACTAGACCTATGGAGCAACGCTGCTCACTGGCTTGCTTCTTTCAGCTTGCTCAGTTTGCTTTTTCCATAACCCAGGACCACCTGCCCAGGGCGGCACAATGGACTGGACCCTCCCATCCATCATGAACTAAGAAGATGCCCTATAGACTTGGCTCTTCTGCCAGTCTAATGGAGGGTTTTCTCAGGTGACGCTCTGTCTTCCCAGACGACTTGGCTTGTGTCAAGCAGGGGTTGGTGGGAGTTGAGCAAGAATAAAGGGTAATAAAGAGGGTATTATTATAAACATTACATCTGTCTGCTAGCACCTCATAGTAAACCCATGATTGAGAATAATTAATATGTGATCATTATTAATACATCATAGCATAAACAACCTCAAAGGAAAACGGTTTTGATTATGAAGCAAGGAAAATAGTGCCTCCAACAGAAGTATAGGCCAACGATGCCAAAGGTCTCTCCAAGATGTCACATCTTGACAGAGATAATACAAGGCTACAGCTAGAGAGAAATGTGTTGAGGCCTGGGATCAGCACTTACAGAATGGAGCGATGCTGGTTCAGGCAAGTGATGAGCAGATAGTGGCATCCAAAGCTCACTGTTGTCAAATCCACAGACATGGAATACGATGCTAGGCTGTTCTTCATTATTTAATTTTTAAAATTTTCTTAATTTAATTTTTAAAAGATTTTATTTTTAATTACACATAGATGTGTGTGGATATGTGCATGTCAGTGCAGGTGTCTGTGAAGACCAGAAGAAAATATCAGATTTCTTGTGATCTGCCTGATGTGGGTGCTAGGAATTGGACCCAGAGCCTCTAGAAGAACAGCCAGGACTTTAACTTCTGAGCTGTCTCTCCAGCTCCTGAAATGTTCACATTCTTATTAAGACATCAGTGAGCCGGGCAGTGGTGGCTCACGCCTTTAATCCCAGCACTTGGGAGGCAGAGGCGGGTGGATTTCTGAGTTCGAGGCCAGCCTGGTCTACAGAGTGAGTTCCAGGACAGCCAGGGCTACACAGAGAAACCCTGTCTTGGAAAAAAAAGAAAGGAAAAAAAAAAATAAAACAAAATAAAATGTGTGGTACTGTAGCACTCTGTTTCTGAACTAGTCTCCAACTGCACACTGGATTTGACTCTCCTGTCTCAGTTTTAAGAATATTTGGAACTACAAGTACTCCAGGGCTCAAAGACAAGCCAGGCTAAGAGAAGGTGACCAGGACAACCAAAGGACTCGGTACATCTGTTTGATGTGCTCCTGTGAAGGTCCAACCCAATTCCATAACTAACTGTTTTCTTTCAAAAATAGACAGGGGCCTGGGGAGATAGCTGTGCATGGGGACCTGAGTTTGGAGCTCCGGCACCCACATAAAAAGTCACGTGGCCGAGGACACTTGTAATCCTGGCTGCCAGGTGGAGACAGGAGTGTCCTAGGGGCTTGCTGGCCAGACAAGCTCACCAAATCATTAGCTCTAAGTTAAGTGAGAGATACTGAATTAAAAAAATGGTGGTGAGCAACGAACGAGGGAGGACACCCAACGTCAACCTCTTCTTCCACACACACAATACAAACAAAAGACTGAGTCAGCACTGGGAACTTACACACCTAGGAATGTGAACATGTGGGTCTCCTCACACACAGTACTCCCATCCCCCATTCCCGCACAGGAAGAGTTTACATCACTCACCAGCCTTACCCCCCCCCCCCACTGCCTCACACCAGGGGAAAGGAAGAGCAGATGCCCAGTGATGGTACCAATGAGCTAAGCCATTCTTGCTCTGAGCCCTTTCCTTGACTTCAGCCTCGCAAGAGGAGAGAATCCTCTGGGAGTCCTGAGATCAAGGCTCTGACCTAAGGCAGCAGTACAGTGGGAGCTGGCTTTGCTTCTCCCTTTAGGTGGACCTGACTGAGACCTGGCCCTGGAGAAGTGTGGTGAGACCTGACTCAAGCCCTTCCAGAGTGACCAGCTAGCTCTGTACCCAGCTAAGATCAATGTCCAATCAGCAAGGAGCAATGACCCCGAGTGATTCTTCCCCCAGAAGCTCTCTGCCGGAAGACAGATGTTGCTGCACCCACACACCTCACCATGCACACAGAAGGGCCCAAGGCAGAGCCCTCTAAAGCTCTCTCAAAGCCTTACGACCTGCTGTAAGTTTACAGTATTGCTCAAGATTGTGTGTACACACTCTCATGTCTGAAAGCACTGAGGCCTTAAGGATAGTAACAGACAGGGGTCTGAGGTCACACAACTGGGCCTCTTACCAGGGGCGACAGCAGAGTGACATCCTATGAATAGGGGCCAATTTGGGAGCCAAGCAACCTCCCACCTAGAACTCTGGGGGTCCTCTCTTCCAGGTCAGTTGGAAATGTGGAAATCCAGGACCCAGGCTCAGCCTCTATTCCTTATCCAGGAAGGAAGACACAGTGGGCTGAAGAAACTTCTGCAGGGGATGAAGGGCTTGAGTCATGAGTGAGTTTAAGGGGGTGCAGGCAGAGCACAGTGCGACATGTAACGGTCACAGGGGGAGTCCTCCTACATGCTGTTCCTTACTGTGGCCTTTCCATGTCCTCTGGCAATGGCATCACTCAGAACATTCCACTCTGAGAGTTCAAATAATAGCATTACAGAGAAAGCAAATATCAAGCCTCATATGGTTGTGCATAGCTAAAAACCCAACACTTGGGAGGTAGAAGAAGGGGAGTCAAGTGTTCAAGGCCAGCCCTTGAACATAGCATAGCAACCACGTGCCTGCCGGAAAGCCAAGAGCTGGGTTCAGAGCTCAGTGGTAGGTGCTTGCCTGGGGCTGAGACTGGATCAAGCTGGGTGTAATGGTGCATGCCTGTAATTTGAGCACTCGGGAGCAGAGGCAGCAGAATCATCATGAGTTCAAGGACAACCTAGGCTACATAGAAAGATCTTGTCTAACCTCCCCCCCCCCCAGCCCCCATCAAGAAAAAGTGGGCTGGGGATATAACTCAGGTGAGAGTGTTCACCAATCATATACAAGTCCCTGGGTTTGGTCTCTGGTATTTCATATAAACTAGGCATGTCTGCACTCTGTGTAATCCCATCACTAGAGAGAGTGATAGGAAGATCAGGAAGTTCAAGACCATCCTCAGCTACATAGTGAATTTGAGGCCAGCCCTGGCTACATGAGACTCTACCTCAAAAACAAAAATAAATAAACAGTATAACTCACCAAAAAGTAAAATTAAAAAGCAAACACCAAAAGCCTAAACTTGTGCTAACAGTGGTGTCACACACCTTTAATCCCAGCACTCAAAAGGTAGAGGCAGGTGGAGCTCTGAGTTCAGGGCCAGCCTGGTCTACAGAGCAAGTTCTAGGATAGCCAGGACTACACAGAGAACCCTGTCTTGAAAAAACAAAAAGACAAAAGACAAAAAAAAAAAAAAAAAAAAGCCTAAGCGGGTGTGGCCAAATCCTTCTCCGTGCCCACCCCTACCACCGAACACGCCCCTGACAACCCTTCTCAAATACTACGTGCTGCCTGCTGCCTGCTGCCTGCTGCCTGGGCTATGAACGTCTTTGAGCAATGTTTATGAACAGCTGACCTAAATTCCCGACTTGTCGGAGGACATCTCCCAGGCAGTTGAGGAAGTGCAGGGATGAATTTAAATGTTACCCTCTGAAGCAGAAGAGCTGAATGGCAAGGTCAGGCCGCTTTTCCCAAGGACGGGGGTTGGATGAGGATATTGGAGCCAACATTCTCCAAAGGCCACAGCCCCAAGCTGGCAGCACCCAGTCAGCTCATGGCCTCTCTTTCAAGCTCCTGGCCATCTGCAGAAGAATGTACGCTTTAAACCTTAATTACCCTGTATTTTATCCAGTCCCCCTGACCTGATTTTTTTCTATCCTCAGAGACCGACAAGGTAGAGAATAAGAATTTTCTGTTTTAATCATAACGCACATCAAATGAGAGCATGACCCTTAAGCAAAAGGCAGGTACATCAGGAAGTAGGAAGGAGGCTGTGACAGACATGGCAGCCAAGGCCACTGTCCCCGTGGCCTTTCAACTACCACCATGGAAACGGGGATACACAGGCCCAGGCCAGTCAAATCTAAGAGTATGTGTTGGCATGAGATTCACCTCCCTCCTCACAAGCTCCAGGGAATATAAATGGTCCAGGAAGTCCACACTTCCCACAGCCACTGACCTAGTGTGACAATAGTACTAAGACTGGCAGCCGTGAAGAGTCACGATGGTCAATCCTGGTCCCATAATTCATCGGTGGCCTTGCCTAGGCTGCTTGAGCCCTGAGGATACTGCCAACCTTTTATCCTTCTTTGTAGGCTGACCTAGTCTCCCTCCCTGGGGAAAGCAGACTTTGACCTGTGGGTATAGCCTGGGCTCAATGGCCCACTCCACTGAACAAGCCTAGCAGAGTCGCTGATGTCTCCGAATGTGTGCAAAGCCAAGTACCCAGCCCACACAGGGCAGGATTAGTCTAAAGGAGAAGACCATGTCGTTCCTCATTATACCGGCTGTATCGGAATGTCAGGGCAGACTACTAAACAGAGTGGGGAAGGCTGAGGGGAGATGTGAGCAACCCACAAATAACACCAGGAAAGAGTGACAGGAAAAGGACCGAGCAAGGAAGCTCAGCAGCTGGAAATCCAGAATGCAGTAATAGAATAATAAATGGCAGACTGACCACGGCCAACGCACACATCAGCAGGTGGGAAGGTCTCATGGAGGAAGCTTCCTAGGAGGAGGACTAAGACAGACAGAAACTGAAAGTGCCAAGCGAGAGATGGAGAGAGAAGGGCAGTGCCGGCCAGGCATGGTGACCCAGGTTGTCCTCGGCGACATGGTGTGATAGTGGGTTTGAGGCCAGCTTGGCCTACATGTGGCCCCATCTCAAGACAGCAACAAACCGGAGGGAGTGCTGGGAAAGGTGGTAGAGAAGGAACACAAGTCCCAGCCAGGCATGGTGGTGTGCACTTTTGCACCTCGAGTCCCCGCATTTGGGGGATGGCAGCAGGTGATCACAGGTTCCAAGACAGTCTAGCTCCATCAGGGACATTGTTCTGAACAGAATTTTTCTCTCAATCCTTTTTTAGGTGTGTGTGTGTGTGTGTGTGTGTGTGTGTGTGTGTGTGTGTGTGTTAGATATATGTGAGAGTTCCCACCAAAGCCAGAAAAGGGCAGTGCACCCTTTGGAGCTAGAGGTGAGAGGCAGAGGTGAGCCACCTAATGTGGGTCCTGGGGACTGAACTCAGGTCCTCTGGAAGAGCAGCAAGTGCTTAACCACTGAGACATTGCTCCAGCCCCTCTACCAATCCTTAAGGTAAAGAGTTTTTGCTGTAAATTTTTTTTTAATTTATTTATTTATTTATTTATTTATTTATTTATTTTGGTTTTCCGAGACAGGGTTTCTCTGTGTAGCCCTGGCTGTCCTGGAACTCACTCTGTAGACCAGGCTGGCCTTGAACTCAGAAATCTGCCTGCCTCTGCCTCCCAAGTGCTGGGATAAAAGCTGTGAGCCACCACAGCCAGCATTGCAAAAGTTTTTTTTTTTTTTTCCCCAAAAACCTTTAAAGCCACACAAATGAGTTTGCACTGAGGCCAACCAGGGCTAGATAAGACCTGGTCTCAAAACAAACAAGTAAATAAATAAATGGATTTATTAAGTTGGCTTGTAAAATAGGACTGAAGAGTCCAGCAATGGCTGTCTGTGCTCTGGAGAGGCAGAGAACCAAGAAGCTTCTCATCCCAGGAAGTTGGATGCTTCCACACTCCCACTGAGGTGCTGCTGAAAGTCTAAGAGCTCCCTGGAGAGCCACTGGTTTTGAGTCCATATTGGACCACTGAAGAAGCCAGAGTCTGACGTCAGCAGACAGTCAGTTACTCCAGCCAATCAGGAAGCAGTAAAGGCAGGTATCCGAAACACTGCCTTTTCCTAGAACTCTCTATCTGGGCCACTGGCTCGTAGGTGCCACCCATACTCGTTATGGGACTGTCCTTCTCGGTCACTGTTCCTCAGGGCAATCCTCTCTGGAAACTGTCCCCCTCAGACATACAGGAGAGTTTCAGTAATGCTAGATGTCTGTTAGCTCAGCTGAGCTGACAGACCAAGGGTCATACCCACAGACTAAACTGAAGAAATGGAAAAACCTTAGCCAAGGCCAAAAGGAGAAACATCGAGATGTTATTGAGAAGCTGAGGCTCGGAAGGCTGTGGGCAGTTGTCTCTCTTGCTCTGCATGGGCTATTCCATGGGGTGTTAAACACCAGAAGACCAACAGAAAGGAGTTGAATGTGATGATTCACATCTGCAATCCCAGCACGTGAGAGACAAACTAGTGGATCTCTGAATTCACCGCCAGCCAGGGCTACATTAGCTTCAAAACAAACAAAAAGGAGCCCACAGGCCTTTAATCCCAGCACCCCAAAAAGCAGAGGCAGGTGAATCTCTGTGAGTTGGTGGTCAGCCTGGTCTATACAGTGAGCTCTAAAACAGCCGGGGCTATGTAGGGAGACCCTGTCTCAAAGCAAAAACGAACCAAATCAAAAACCAAAAAGAAATACAGAAAAGACGGGGCAAATTGCCCCCACAGTTAATGTGGTAGAGAAGTGCACATATTTCAATAATTACAGTAGACTAAGCCACAGACACAGGCAGACAGAGTGAATGTTTTAACCTCCTGATACAGTTGCCACAGACACACAGGAAGGGCACTGAAGGATGTGTACGGGGAAATGAACAGTTCTGAATCAGCAAGAAGCCGATGCTAAACAGAGGAAGCAATGCCAGCTCAAACAGACCTTAGCAGAGTTTGATTAGAAAAAGAGGCAACTCGTCAAGATGATGAAGTAATTTATAATCAGTGTGTACCCAGTGATACAACCTCACAAATACATGATCATCAAGAGGCCCCGATGGACATAGCCATCACTTAGTGGGAGATTGTTGGCTTTGTTATTTGTTTTCTGATGCTGGCCTTGTTATACAGTTCTGGTTGGCTTGGAAGTCACTATGTGGCCACAGAATGGCCTTGAACTACAAGAAATCTTGCCTCGGCCTCTGGAATGTCAGAATTATAGGCGCGAGCCACTCTACCTGGCTTAGATTTCAACACTTCATACTATAGTGGCTTCATTATTTCTATTGTAACCCATGTTTTTGTACATGCCAAGTAAACATTCTACCACTAAGCTATAACATTTAATTATCAATCATTCAAAATTTTTTTTTTTCGGTTTTTTCAAGACAGGGTTTCTCTGGGTAGCCCTGGCTGTCCTGGAACTCACTCTGTAGACCAGGCTGGCCTTGAACTCAGAAATCCTCCTGCCTCTGCCTCCCGAGTGCTGGGATTAAAGGCGTGCGCCACCATGGCCTAGAATCATTCAAATATTACATTTAATTCTAATATTATAGATATATACCACACTGATCCTTTATCTTGGGAAGCAGAGACAGGAGGATCTCCGTGAGTTCCAGTCCGGCCTGGTTGGTCTACACAGTGAGACCCTGTCTCAGAACATTTATTGTAGTGAAGAAATTATATCTGAAAAGCACAGGGCAGTGTGCCTGCCAATAGGGAATCTTATGACCCACAAGGAACACACATAATAGGTGCTTTCAAAATCCTGCCCTGAGCTTCCTGGACCTTTACATGTCACAGAAATGTTTATCCATACACACTCAAACATTCATACATACATACATTCATTCAGGCCATCCCCTCCCACTGGTGCCTTCTCTGGCCTGTGTGGCTTTGATATGAATGCTTTGGGGGTTGGTAACAGTATCAGACATGTTTGTCATGAAAGATAAGTGGTCCCCACTAGAGGCTCCCCCAAGGTACACAGAACTCACAGCCCAGAGAGGCTCCATCTCCAGAACAAAATCACCGGTTCCTTCAAAGGCCCAGCTCAGCCATCCCTGGAAGTAGCTTTGGTAAACAAACCAGCCTCTTTCTAAGCAAGGTGAATTGATCAAGCCCCTCCTCCTTTCCCAGAACAGATCAACTAGAAGCTGAGTGTGGCGTGAAAATGAGGCCTTGGATGGCTGACAATGCCACTTACACCGGATGAACGAACATATCCCACCCAACACAAGAGCTGCCCCGTCACTGCCCACAAACTCAGACCTTGATGGAGGCACATGGGTTCACACTACTCTCTTCCACAGAGTACAGCCACTGGCTCTGGACTCCGGCTTTCAGCTTTGTTCTGTGACAGAAACCAGCCTTCTCACCTGCCTGCTGCACCAAGTTTAGCTCCTCTCATCCAGTGCAGGACCCACAGGCCTCTACAAATGACTGTGAGACTTCTCTGTGCCCAGGTGAGCTCCTGGAGTAATCTTACACCACCACGTTCTCTGTGCCCGAAGACTTTAAAGACCCCTCTGTTTGGTTTGCAGCCAGAACGTGGTGATGCCTCTCACATGCCTGCCACTCTCTTTGGGTTTCAGAATCACATTTAAAACCCTAGTCTTGGTAAGGGATACTTCTTGGATCCACAACAGCCAAACACATCCCAGAAAACTTCACAATTCAGGCCTCGGTACTGCATCCTGACGCCCTTCAACTCCCCCAGACTCCAGACACTCTGCAGTTTCTCTTAATTTTTTTATTTAATAACATTATGCAGGCTGGGCATGGTGACACGTGCCTTTAACCTTAGGAGGCAGAAGCTGGCAGATCTCTGTGAGTCTGAGCTCACTCTGTAGACCAGGCTGGCCTCGAACTCACAGAGATCTGCCTGTCTCTGCCTTCCAAGTTCTGGGATTAAAGATACACATCATTTATACATAAATTCTTCTCCAATTGCATGTGGCCTCATGTTCTTAGGAGGTTCAGGCTGTAGGAGGTTAACTCTGGGGGCAGATGATGACTCTGCCCAAACAGTTATGTCCTGCTGAGTGAGACTTTCAGATGCACTTGCCTTGAGGTCACCTATGCTTTGTAAGTAAATCCAGTAAACTCACTGGTTCCCAAGTAAGACGTGGAACTACCCGCTGGCTTGTCATTGATGCTGTAAGGAAGGTGTAGGTGCTTGCCTATGTCTCCTGTAACACCATTCCTCATCCACAGATCTCTCATCATGGCTAATCCCAAGACACGAACTCTCCCAGTTGCCAGAAAGCAGCTAGTGGAGTTGCACCGTGTGAGCAGGGAGTCTCCCACGGGCCGGTCTCCACCTCACGCCCAGGCAGCTGGAGGACAAAACACCTGTCCTGAGCACACTGCTTATACAGTGTCTAGTCAAAAAGGACCAACAACTTGTCCCAAGGCAAAGGCAAACATACCCAAGGCAGAGAAAAGTGTTTTGTTTTCTTTGGTCAACAAGTACATGGAGTCCCTTTCTTGCCCCAGATAGGGTATGAACATGATACTGACTTTTCTGCTCCACAGGTCTGGGTCTCTAAAATGTGTCATTCCCATGGGTCAGTTGAGAGAGTACTTCCATGTGTTTTCAAAAGGAGTATCAGGATGCTGTCAAGTACATGATGGGGAGCTCCCTAAAGCCATGAAGGTGGCCCAGCTCCTGACACACTCTGACCTGACCCAGTAGTGGGTCCTGAGAACCCAACATGTCACAGTCAGTGTCTGCAGCCAGGCAGGAGACCCAGAGAGCTGGAGGGTGAGTCTTTCCCCTGGCCACAAGCATTCACAGTCCTGCCCCCTCTTCTCTCACCAGTGACAGATTCATGCAAACCTCCACAGAGTGAAGCCTTGTCAGCACAGCAAGCACAGGGGGGCTGTGGGTGCTACAGGAACTTTCTCCAGGTGCAGGGGATTGGAGGGACACAAAACATCTACTGCTCTCTTCAAAGGCCCCTGTGACAAACCAAAGTTCAATTCCAATAGGTTCACCCTTGGGAAGAGTGACTTTATCAGGCTTACATAAAGGCCAATGGGTGGGGAGGTTGCAGGCAGGAGACAGGAACTTTAAAGAGGCTGCCCTGGAAGGTGTAGCCAGCATGGGTGATGTCTCCCCCGGAAACAGACAGCACTTCCCACTCTAATCCCTCCCTCCCTAAACTTCAGCCCTTTACCTAAACCCCAACCTTGTGCAATCAGGGCAGAATTGCATACAGCTGGCTGGGAAACTCTGAGGGAACCCCAACAGTTAATAAGCCCAGCTGTGATGGTCTTTTGCAAGCAGGAGCTGCCCTCCTGAAGATGGTGTCTGTCTGACTTCAAGAGTTGTCCTGTACAACAGGGTGTTGTCCCTTGCAGGGACATAAAATAGCTATCCAACATCTTCCACTTACTACTCCAGGCTAGCCATCCTTCTGAGTGGACCCCATCTCTGCCCTCCCAAAGCTAAGCTATAGATGGCTGTCACTCTGAAGCCAGACCATAAGAGCAAAGTTGCAGTGTCCTCTTCCTCATCAGTCACTGTGCTGAGGGTTTCAGAAATTCACTCGGCTGAGACTTTAGCAATGTGCTGGGCTCAGTGAAAGGCTACCTCTCCAAACCGACCTGTGGCTCCACAGCAACCCCCCAACCCCACCCACACCCTCACACACACACTATGAGACTTTCCATCCCGATGACTCCCAGTTCAGTTCAAGATTATCTGGAATTTCTGCTTAGGCTTCAAGTGGTGATGCAGGGATCATCATGGAAGCAGATGCAAATGGCAAGACTGCTTTCCTCACGCCGTCAGAAAGCGGAGTAGAAAGAGGGAGAAGTGAGGACCACCCCAACTCCTTCTCCCTCTAACCCCCACCTGCCACAGTTCTACCAGCCCCCAAAGGTTCACTTAAACTTTAATCCATCCATGGGTTAAACCCTGGAAGCACCTAGACACACCCAGAAGGTGCTTCAGCCATCTCCTCTTCAGCTCTCCATCCAATCAAATCGACAGTTTGGATAAACTATCAAACCACAGAATGAAATCCAAGAACCTGTCCCCCATGCCCCACCCTTGCCAGCTGCCCATCCTTCCTATGCCCTTCATATGCCTGCTGTCCTATAACCCCCACCCTGTACTCCTGGGCCTTCCTTGGCTTCCTCCCTCCGTCTGTCTTCCTAGGTCCCAAAGAACTTCAGAGCTCCCTCACTAACCCTTGGACTGTCATGCTGTCTGTAAATGTTTTGTTACCCCTAACCCACGGTGAAGGAAGTTCTCCTTGTAACCAAGCCTCATGGGCAGTCTAAATCAAGGTTTCACAGAACAGTACTGTAGCCACATGCAGAGCACACACTGACTGCATCTAGTCTATTTCACTTGTTGAAAAATGCTCATCAGAAGCCGGGCAGTGGTGGCACACGCCTTTTATCCCAGCACTTTGGAGGCAGAGGCAGGCGGATTTCTGAGTTCGAGGCCAGCCTGGTCTACAGAGTGAGTTCCAGGACAGCCAGGGCTACACAGAGAAACCCTGTCCCAAAAAAACAAAAAAACACCAAAACAAAACAAAAAAATGCTCATCGATTAAGAGCACTGACTGCTCTTCCAGAGGTCCTGAGTTCAATTCCCAGCACATCTGTAATAGGATCTGATGCCCTCTTCTGGTGTGTCTGAAGAGAGTGCCAATGTACTCACATGCATAAAATAAATAAATCTTTTTTTAAAAAAAATGCTCGCCGGCAGTGGTGGTGCACGCTTTTAATCCCAGCACTTGGGAGGCAGAGGCAGGCAGATTTCTGAGTTCAAGGCCAGCCTGGTCTACAGAATGAGTTCCAGGACAGCCAGGGCTATACAGAGAAACCCTGTCTCGAAAAACTAACTAACTAACTAACTAAATAAATAGCTCTTCTGAGCCAGGTGATGGTACATACCTTTAAGCTCAGCACTTGAGAGGAAAAGGCAGGAGAATCTCTGAGTTTGAGGCAAGCCTGGTCTACAAAGTAAGTTCCAGGACAGCCAGGGCTACACAGAGAAATCTTGTCTCAAACAAACAAACAAACAAACAAACAAAACATTAAAAAATGTTCTTTTGCGCAGAATGTACAAAACCAAAACTGAGTCCTAAGGTCAGTTACAGAGTGTGGGTAGGTTCATATGTAGTAGCAAATATGCCAGAATTCTGTTAACTCCAAATCTCATAATAGATGTTAAACTGAGAGCCAAAAAGACTTTTGGCTTCTTTAAGACATGTTAAATTTCACAAAAGGTCATAGGGTCATGATTTTGATATAATGTTGACAATCAAAGCCCTTTGGCATTTTAACCCAGAGAACAAATGAAAATTAGTGCAAGGCTGAGCACTTCTTTAATCCCGGAACTCTAGAGACGGAGGCAGGCAGAGCTCTGAGTTCGAGGCCAACCTAGTCTACAGAGTGAGTTCCAGGATAGCCTGGGCTACACAGAGAAACCCTGTCTTGAGAAACCGAAAGAGAGAAAGAAAGGAAGAGAGAGAGAGAGAGAGAGAGAGAGAGAGAGAGAGAGAAGGAGGGAGGGAAAGGGAGAGGAAGAGGGAGAAGGAGAGAGAGAGAGAGAGAGATATGCAATTCTAAGAAGCTAGCAAGCATACAGAGTAAGTATGCAGATCAAAGTGTCTGCCAAACAGAGTTTGGGGTTTAGTTGTGAAGTGGCAGCTATCATTAAAATAGAAAAGTATCAGGCTCGTGATAGGTGGCAGTAAGATGAAATAAAATAAATTTATCTATGTTTTTAAAAGATTAAAATTCAAACTTTGAGGGCATTTTTTAATCTAGTGGGAGAAATATTGCAAGCTAGAGGTGAGATAGAAGAGTCTTCAATTGTCTACATTGAGATTCCGCACTAGTCCTCGCTCAAAGGGCTGTCTCTGAGTAGAGTTTCTCTTCTGAAAAGTAGGAGTTGGGACTGAAGGCTCCTGTTCCCCTTTCCAGTTATTTTTCCCATTTCACAGCAAACTGGTACCCACCAGCTAGACACTGCCCACCTTGTTTGGTCTGTGTATTTTTAACCTGAGGGTTTCTCTTCAGTAACTAGACGTGATGTCTTATTTAGTTAGATGCTTTTAGAGTCACTACGTAGCTCAGGTAGCCCTGGAACCTACGATCCTCTTGTACCCTTGGAATCTTGATCCTTCAGTACTTGTAACCTCCAAGTACTGAAGTTAATGGTATATGCTGCCTTGCCCTGGCAAGTGTAACGCCTTTTTGTTGTTGTTGTTGTTGTTGTTGTTTTGCTTTGTTTCTCTGTATAGCCCTGGCTGTCCTGGAACTCAATCTGTAGACCAGGCTGGCCTCGAACTCAGAAATCCGCCTGCCTCTGCCTCCCAAGTGCTGGGATTAAAGGCGTGTGCCACCACTGCCCGGCAAGTGTAACGCCTTTAAATCAGTCCTCCAGCTTGCTGCTGTCCCTGACATTCTTACTGTTCCATCCAGTCTGTCTCACTCTGACACCACTGCCCAAACCTGGAATGACTTGAGTTTACAGCACCTGCCCTCTAAGGAGCTGTTGCCGCTCACCATGTGATGGAAGCAGGTTAGCAGAAGCAAGGTTCTGATGGAGAACTTTATCTTGCAATGAACTAGCTGATAACGATGGCAGGGATCCCCTCCCCTAAAGAGCCATCCTGCCAGGAAGCTGATCCAGAGATGTTTTCTGAGTGATCATGGACTGATGAGTGAAGCGGAATCTTCTGGTTTCTTTAGAAAGTTGGTTACGTCAAATGATGTTTTGCTGGGGCACACGGGTGAAGGGATGTCTTGCTGAAGCAGACATAGATGTCTTGCTATAACACGTAAAAGGACGCATGATGTTCAGAAGAAATATAAATATGACCCCACAGACAACGGGAGCTGGAGCATTGGTTTTCTTTACCTTGTTCTTTTTCCCTAACGACACTCGTGTATTGGTTCACCTTACATTGCGTTGCTGAGCTCTGCTTGTGGTGATGCCTTAAAGAGAAACTCACCAAAGAACTTCTCATGAGGTTCCTGCAACTTCTTGCCATTTCTGCAGCCTGGGGGCGGTTGGTAAGCCTTGAGGTTTCTTCTGGATTGAACTACCCTTGCTGGTCTGTGTGTGGTGACTGCTGAGTCGAGACCGGGCTTCAGCTGTTGGTTTGTGGGTGGTGTCTGACAAGAGGATCGCACTGCAGCTGCTGATTTTGGTGTTGCTACTGTGTTGAACTTCTGACATCCTGACAACAGATTGGACTCACCCTCACAGAACTATTTCTAGGCAGATCTATTCCCCCTGTGTCTCTTCCACTACCTCTGGTGGATGGTGGCCGAGAAGAGAGGTTGAACCCTATTAAAGTAGGTTAAGAAAAATTTATGCCTACAGAAGGGGCCTTCTCAAAGCCAAGCATGCACATCGGATGCTGATGGCCAAGGCACAAGATGTTTCTCAGCTTTGCACTTCTCAATAATAAAGACCATTATTTCTTCGGGATGTTCTCATTATGAAATGGTTTGCCACATGCAGTTCCTGACATATTAAGCAATGGACAGGTTAGGAGGCCACTAACCTCTAGTGGCCAGCCTCAGGCTAAAAAAGAAGACCGGTTTTACTTGGTTACTATAGAAAGCAAGTGAGTGAGTGAGGTAACCACAGGATGCAGTAAGACCTGGTCTCAGGGCTCAGCCTCTTTCAGCTTCACTTAAACCTTGCCGGAGACCAGTGCATCAACCACTTTCTGTTGATGTAATAAAATACCAAGACCAGGGGCAACTTAAGGAACTTTATTTTTACTTACAGTACTGGGAGGCCAGATGTTTGTACTAATGACAGGGAAGGTGTGGCAGTGGGAACAGGAAGCTGAGAGATCACATCTCACACACACATTGGAAGCAGAGGGGACAGGGGTAACTATTCCTGGATAGGTGGGCCAAGCTATAAACACTAAAAGCTCACCTCTAGCCGGGGTGGTGGCACACTCCTATAATCCCAGCACTTGGGAGGAAGAGACGGGCGGGTTTCTGAGTTCAAGGCCAGCCTGGTCTACAGAGTGAGTTCCAGGACAGCCAGGGCTACACAGAGAAACCCTGTCTCGGAAAAAAAAAAAAACTCTTTTTGAGGTAGGCATGGTGGCACACACCATTAATCCCAGCACTCAAGAGGCAGAGGCAGAGGCAGAGGCAGGCAGATATCTGTGAGTTCAAAGATAATCTGGTCTACAAAGCAGTTTCCAGGACAGCCAGGGGTACAGAGTAATCTTGTTTTGAAAAACCAAAAAAAAAACACAAAAACAAAAAAGTTTTTTGAGTGTTATCGTTGGCGTGTGCTGGCTAACAATAGCTCAGAGCACTAACATGGCTTTCCACAATCACAGACAGACCTTTTTTGTCAGAGCTTTTTTGTTGTTTGCCAAAGAACAATCATTTAATCTGGAAAAAACTTACAAGACAGAAAGCAAATTGTACACAAATAATCTTTGCACTCCATGTGTGGAGTGTCTGAAGATGAGCTTCACCTCCCATCGTTTCTGAAGATGTGGCTGTCGTCACCCGGGCTACTGTTGTAAAGCAATGACAGGGTCTTTGATGGGGATAGAGATGCATTCGTAACACCCACCTGTGCTTAGCATCACGTTTGCCTCGTTAGTACTGCTTTGCGGCAGCCACCATCTTCCTTTCCAGACCGGTTTTTCATCTTGTAAACAAATGCTCTGAGACAGCAATCCTGCCCTAGCCATCATCCTGTCCACCGCACAAGTTTGCTGTTTTAGGGATCTCATCTGAATGAGACAGGTTCTTGTTTTTTTTCAAGACAGATTTCTCTGGGTCCTTTCGTAATTTCTCATTTCCTGGCATGACGGGTGAGCTTCGGCGATAACCTGCGAAGGAGACGCAGCTTGCCATGGCTTCACCATCAACTGAGACTTTAAGGCAGCAAAAACATGTGTTAAAAACAGTTATGATAGGTCACCAAGTGGGTAAAGACACCTGCCACAAGGTCTGGTTTCTTAAGTTCCATCCCCGGGACCCACACGATGGAAAGGGAACAGACTTTCAGAAATTGTCACCTGGCTTCCACACATACAGCCAAACATACAAACTAGTAAATGATTTACAAAAAAAAAATTGTAAGGGCCTGACTCTGTATGCTGACCAAAAAATAATAATACATGAACAACAACAAAGCAAAAGCCATGAACTTTGTAAATCCCTAGGAAGAGACACTCCCTTCTGCACAAAATACCCAGTACACAAGCAGCCTCATGAACTGACCCAGAAAGTACTCTGCGTACCTAAAGCTCCGCTCACCCTTTAATAGCACAAAAAGTCACGTTGGGAGAGCCAGGCGTGGGAGCTTACCTAATTTAAGAAAACTCAAAGTGAACCCACTCTTTCCTTAAGAAAGCTGCAATCCCATCTGGTACTTGCTATATTTACTCAGATCCGTACCCAAACTAAAGGGTATTTAGAGCATGTTGCTAGAGCTTCTGAAAGGTCCTTCCATCTACTAGAGACTACCACAGAAATGGACTCAAAGAGGGTGCTTAAAAACAGCACCCCTGGCAGGGCTGAGTCAGCTATGGCTTGTGCCCCATACCTTCATCATGACCCTGGGAGGCTGCAGCACCCGGGAGAGGCTTGCTCTACCTCACAGGGGTGCTTGGAAATGAGGTTCAGGCACCACCATGAGCTCCAGACTGGCAGGTGGTTTCTTGCTGTCACCATCACAATGGACAGTGTGATGGGAAAGGATGCTGTGTGTGTGTGTGTGTGTGTGTGTGTGTGTGCGCGCACATGTAATAATAAAAAAAAATATAATTTGAAAAAAAAAGCTTTGTAAATACAAGGGACACCAAAAATTGCCAACATCCACTGGAAGCAGGACTGACAGCAGAACAGACAGCACAGCCTTGATATCTAGGACCCACTTACCCACTTATTTAAGGTAGCTCCAGCCTGAGAAAGTCCATTTCTGATGCCTTAATTCCAGCACTATGTGGTGCTTTGTTACCTGTGATGCTTAAACTGTCAACGTGATGATGAGATACAGAATCACATGGGAAACACGCCTCTGGGCAAGCATCTTTACTAGGTTAACTATGTAGATTCACTACGGTGAGATGCCCTGCCCATGGTAGACTTATGCCACGCTCCTGTGATCATGCCCATTCTACCAAGATAAACTGTACCCTGAACCTCGAGCCAAAGCACACCCTTCCTCTCTTAAATTGCTTCTGTCAAGAGATTCTATCACAGCACCAGGAAAGGAAATTAATGCAGTGCTCCAGTCTCTCCGGTTTCCTGTTCAGTGACTGAATCTGCTAATCCTACTGTGTGTGTGATCACTTACACATGTTGCCTTCATGACGCTGAGCTTGTGGGACCACTTATATTTTCAGTATCCAACACTACACGATAAATAGATCGCTAGATTCTTAAAAAAAAAAAAAAAAAAAAGCCTGCCTCAGCTATTTCTTTATAGTCAGAATATATATATACTAAGTAAGAATATATATACTATATAGCAAGAATATAGTATGCTATTTCACAGACTGAAATAGCATGCTGAATGTTCAAATTTTCTATGGTTGGAGCATAGAGAACATGGAAATGTATGAATAAAATGAATAAAGATGAACAGAGGTAAAGTAAGCAACAATGAATGATGAAGCAGGTGTGGGTCCACGCACACCTGGACGGGGACAGTG
>JADRCH010000284.1:1870358-1909307 GCA_019843965.1 Rhynchomys soricoides
TGTACAGGTGTGGGTCCATGCACTCCTGGATGGGCACAGTGTACGTACTTGGGCAGAGTTCATGCACACCTGGATGGGGACAGTGGTGCTCACTCATGAGCACTCAGGACCTAAACTAGGGCTCTGATCATCTGGTTAAGACAAGACTAAACACTGTCTTATGACAATGTGCATTGTACTGAGGGTTTGAATTTTCCAAGTGCCAGAAGTAAATCCCCCATTTTCAATACTCTTTATTTTTGATGTGTATTGGTGCTCTTGCATGCATGTAACTGCACTGCATGCTTGCCTTTAGAGCAGTGGTTCTCAACCTTTCTAACACCAAGACTTTTTAATAGCCAGGCAGTGGTGGCGCACACCTTTAATCCCAGCACTTGGGAGGCAGAGGCAGGCAGATTTCTGAGTTCAAGGCCAGCCTGGTCTACAGAGTGAGTTCCAGGACAGCCAGGGCTACACAGAGAAACCCTGTCTCAAAAAAACAAAACAAAACAAAAAGACTCTTTAATGCAGTTCCTCATGTTGTGGTGACTTCCAAACATAAAATTATTTTTGTTACTACTTTCTAACTGTAATTTTGCTAGTCATGAATCATAAATATTTTTGGAGATACAGATTTGCCAAAGGGACCATGACCCCCAGGTTGAGAAGCACTGCCTTAGAGGCTGAGAGAGGCGTTAGATGCCCTGGAACTGGAATTAAACAGAGTTGTGAGCTGATGTGTGGGTGCTGGGAACCGAACCCAGGACCTCGCAAAAACAATACTACTCCCAACCACTGAGTCATCTCTCTAGCCCCAAACCTCCTCATCTTTAAAATGTTAGTCCCCCAGAACCTCAATGTCTGTGTGCATTGCTGGGCAGGATGCACAGTGGCTGATGAGTGACAATCAGTGGGACCCTCACAGGATATGCATCCTCACAGGTCTGAGGTGTCCAGTCTCCCTTCCCAGGACTGCACACAAATCCTGCCTCGCCTCTCATCTGTCTCAAACAGAACATCAGAACAGTCAAATCAGGAGTAGGGGATAGAAACACACTGCCAGAATTTGGATGCACAAGCAGGTCAACCTAACAGTGGGAGGAACCGGGAAGTGGGTGGCAGAACACTGCAGTCCCCACAGGTATGTGCTAAACACACTCTGAGCAACAGTTTCTATGATGTGAAGGGAGGATGGGCACATGGACCTCACCGGGCATGGTGACCAAAGCACCTCAAGGTCATGGTGATTCTAACAAGCCTAACCCAGTCCCACCCTGCACTACTGGCCCTGGGGTTCGCTTCCACAACTGAGTCACAGGCCTGCCTCTTTTACTTGCTTTTCCTTGCACACTGACCGCCCTGGGCTACCTAGAAACGAAGCTTCTAAGTCTGTGGTCTTTGGGGAGCTTTTATCCAGAGTGCTGTCCTGGGACACATGACACCTGCAGCCCCTGAGAAATTGCCAGAGATCTCAGTTTCCCATCCTGCCTAGGAGAAAAACCCTCTGCAAGGCCCAATTTGTTGATTTAAAAATATTTTTAATTATATTTGTTTAGTAGTCCGTGTGGGCATGTACATGCTGCAATGTACCCATGAAGGACACAGCACAGATGACAACTCGAGCAATTCAGTTCTCTCCTTCAAATGTTTGGGTACTGGGGTGGAACTGAGTTGCAGTAAGCCCAAGATGCTTTTGCCACTGAACCATCTTGCTAGCCCCCAATCTGTGGCTTGAAAAGCTTCTGCCCCGAGAAAAAACAAGTCCCACAAAGGTAATCAGGAAAGCTTCCTTTTAAGAACTGACTGGATCCTACAGGCTGGAGAAGCGCACAGTGGCACAGTGATGGATGGTGCTCGCCGTGCAAGCATGAGGACCAGAGTCCTCAGGCACCCACATAAAGAGCCAGCCATGGCTGTATGTGCCTTAAGAGGGCAGAGATGGGCAGATACAGAGTGCTGGTCAGCCTGGCAGAAACGGGTAAGTTTCCAGTTCAGTAAGAGACTTCCGTTCAGTAGGGCGGTGGTGGCACACACTTTTAACCCTGGCACTGGGGAGGTAGAGACAGGTCGATCTCTGTAAATTCAAGGCCAGCCTGATCTACAAAGTTCCAGAATAGCCGGGGCAGTGGTGGCGCACGCCTTTAATCCTAGCACTCGGGAGGCAGAGGCAGGCGGATTTCTGAGTTCGAGGCCAGCCTGGTCTACAGAGTGAGTTCCAGGACAGCCAGGGCTACACAGAGAAACCCTGACTCGAAAAAACAAAAACAAACAAAGTTCCAGGATAGCAGGATAGCCAGAGCTACACAAAGAAACACTGTCTCGACGCCACCCCCCCCCCCCAAAAGAGAGACAGAGACAGAAAGAAACTTCCTTTCAAGGCGACAGAGTAAAGAGTGATAAAGACACCTATCTTCAGCTTCTGGCCTCCCCATGGACCTGTACACTCACATGCAAACAACACACACAGACAAACACACATATGCGCACGTGCACTATACAGGGGTGTGGTGGGGGTGGGGAGACAGATCCCAGGAGCCAGCCATTCATATTGGTACTTAGTATCTGATGGAAATGACCCCCTAGACCCCAGGTAACCTTAAGTGCAAAAATCTATCCAGACATATTCCCAGGAGGTATAGCCCGATACTCCGATAACAGGGACCTACTTCCTACATATCATTAGGGATCAGGGATCACCCACAGGCCAACAGTGCCTTCATCTGGGTGGGCACTACACTCCTAGCTTACTAGGAAGAGGAGGGAACAAGTGTGCTGTTCTCTTAGACGCTTGCAGGTGACTGCCAGCCCCAGAATAAAGTGGCAAGCCCAGGGCCTCAGGCAGGAGAAACAAGCGTTGTGCAACACCTCCACAGGCCCTTGCAGCACTACCCCAAGCGTTCCCAAGCCCACCAGCAGTGTGGGGGTGGGGGTCCAGTCCAGGGATCAATGACCGGAAGCAGGACCCAGCCTAGTGTGGAGCAACTATCAAACAAGGAAACTTCCTTGTTCCTGAGACAGCCAATTCGAGAGCAGAGACTCTCACTCCCGAAGTCCCGAAGTGTGGGAGAGAAGCCGCAGGCTGACTCACACCATTCTGCACTTCTTCCTCTTTCCAGGAATGGCAGACAAGGCTCCGCTGCAGTCAAAGCACTGCTTTGGAGGAGGAGACTACTTCACCTGGATGCTCATCTTCCCTGATACTCCTGCTTCCTGCTCTAGGCCTCCACAAAACCAGATTGTTTTGTTCTTCTCAAAAGCAAGGTCCCTGCCTTCAAACTGTAAGGACTGAGAAGTGTCAGGGACAAGTGAACAGAACCTTCAGTGATGTGCACCCCAACAGTGTGAGATAGGGGCAGGTAGAGTAGGCAGGTCATAAAGGCAGGAGGCATCCTGTTACGGCAGCGGTTCTCAACCAGTGGGTTGTGACCCCCATGGGGTCTCATATCAGATATTTACATCGAATTTCATAAGAGGAGCAAAATTACACTTATGAAGTAGCAACGAGGCGGTTTTATGGTTGGGTCACCACAGTATAAGGAACTGTTAAATGGTCGCATCATTAGGAAGGTTGAGAACCACTGTGCTAGAGGGTCAGAAACTTCAGGGACAAGCTGCAGTGGGGTGTTCACCAATCAAGCACACACAGATATACATACCAAATATATAAAATGAAAAGCAAATTTGCAAACTAAGGAAGTGAATATGCTTGTCTACCTTTGCATAAAGAACTAAATCTCAGCTAAATATTTGATGTTGTAAGACATAGCACATCATCATTTATTTGGATTATCAATATTTTTATTCGATAACCATAGTTGCTAAGAATGCTACTTTACATACATTTGTAGTACAAAATATGGCAGAAATATATTTATGGCAATTGCGAAATTTGGAAATTTTGTCTAATCCCAAGTCAATATTCACTAGGCAGTTTTGTTTTGTTTTGATTTTTTTGGGGGGGGAGGGAGGAGTTTCAAGACAGCGTTTCTCTTTGTAGCCCCGGCTGTCCTGGAACAAGATCTGTAGACCAGGCTGGCCTCACACTCAGAGCTTTGTCTGCGTCTGCCCCCTGAGTGCTAGAATTAAAGGTGTGTGCTACCACCTCACTATGCAGTGCTTTATGAAACACAAGCAACACAATTAGTTTTGGGGGTTGTTTTGTTTGGCATAGCCCCAGGTCCCTGGAACTCACTCTGTAAACCAAGCTGGCCTTGAACTCACAGAGCTCTGCCTGCCTTCCCCTACCACACACACTCAGTGGTGAAATTCTCACACCCAGCCTCTCTCCTTCTACCATGCGAGGCCTCGGGGTCAGACTTAGGTTATCACCTTTACCTACTGAGCCATCTCACTGGCTCCCAAAATAGCATTAAAAACATAAATAAAGAATTCTAGACAGGTGTGGTTGTATACACATTTAATCTCAGCACTCAAAGAGGTAGTGGAATCTCTATGAGTTCTAGACTAGTCTAGTAGTCAGTTCCAGGATGAGCAGGACTTTATATTGAGACGTTTTCTCAATATAAATAAGTAAATGAAAACATTCTAGCACAATATATACTAATTTGATACATGATGAAGAATGACATTCCTTTGCCAGAATGAAACCATTGTTTCTATAAGAGCAATAACTTTGTATTTACAATGAAAACACTGCCCTTCATGACTTCCGATGTCCTCTAATCTGAGCAACGGGGTGACTTTTGTTGACATTGCATGGTGTGTCAGCATATGCGAGGCACTCTGTACATGTCACGTGCTCAGAGCCTCCGCTGCAGTGATGCTGGACAATGCATGGAGCATGGGCAAGTGCTGTACCAACACTTCAAAGTCACTATATGCTTAATTAATTTTTGGTCATTTAGGGATCAATGCCTTTTACTGTTTCCACAGTTTTCATGTTCTTCATGCTGTTACGAAATTCCATATGGCATTGCAACCCACGGTTTAAGAAGCTGTGATTTGGGGTACCAGCCCTTAAGGCAGCCAAGGCTCCTGTACTCACCAGATAATGCTCACTCCCTTCTGGCATCTTTGACACCTTCTCTTCTCTGTGCACACTGGGGAACAGGCTAGCGTGTCAGAAGAAAAATATGCTCATGTTCTCTAGCTCCTCCTCAAGGAGGAGTCGGTGACTGAAGTAACTATGTGCAGCCTTAAAAGCTGAGAAACAGATGTCATAAAGGGGGTGGAGCAGCTGACCAACCAGGTGGCTCCTCAAAGTGGCTCTACCTTAGTCCCCTCAATGGCCTACTACTCAGAAACACACAGTTCTAGTCCACGAAGAGTTGATTTTAAAACTCAGGGGAATAGTTCAAACTAAACACACTCAGAGACACCAATGTCTAAACAACCAGCTAATCAATTCATTTACTTCTTCAGCAACTATTCATGTGAGCTATCCAGGGCCAAGATGCACAACCCATGGACAAGGATCTCATAAGCACCAAGCGTCCATCCCCTAACAGACTGTAAGCACCTGACTGAAGGAAATAACATCCAAATGAGGTGGGGACGGAAATAGCAGGGGAAATGATGCAATAGGCTTGGCATCAAGCAAGCTGGCGTTCCAATATTAAAGGGCTGTCATCACCTGTGAAGTACAGGCATAACAACACCTCTTACCAGACTATTAGTCAGTTACATGTCATCTGCCGCAATATACTTCTGTATTTACTAGGGAGGGCTACGCCATATGTTGACCCAGAGAAGCTCTGAGATCCCAGAGAACTGGGTACAAATGCTAGTCCTGTAAGTTACAGAGAAAATGACCTTGGAAAAGCAGCTTCATTCCCCCACTCCTTGGGCTTCAATTTTCTTGTTTGTAAAATGGGGATAAAAAGTCCTCAGCATGCGCAGTCTTGTCAAAGTTGTAGGATATAAGAATCTGATAAATGGAATGATTAAGAGTAGTTCTTTTTGTGTTTATTTTTTGAGACAGGGTTTCTCTGCGTAGCCCTGGCTGTCCTGGAACTCACTCTGTAGACCAGGCTGGCCTCAAACTCAGAAATCTGCCTGCCTCTGCCTTCCAAGTGCTGGGATTAAAGGCGTGCGCCACCACTGCCCAACTAAGAGTAGTTCTTAATGAAAATAAATAAAAATTAATTAAAAATAAAAAAGTACTTAGCTGGGTGTGCTAGTACCTGTCTGAAAGTCCCCTACTAGGGAAGTTGAGGCATGAAGATAGTTATGAGTTCGGGGCCAGGTTGGGCCACATAGTGAGAGGGCATCAAAGTTATTCTTAGAAGTTGTCCATAATAACATAGCAGTGTAGCATACACTAAAAATTAAAGTCAAAACTAGTACAAGCTTTTGTATTTTCATTTAATTTGTGGCTGTCCTGGAACTCATTATATAGACTAGGCTAGCCTTTAACAGAGACCTGCCTGCCTCTGCCTCCTGAGTGCCAGGATTAAAGGTGTCAGCACATCTGGCTACTACAAGCTTTTAAAATGAAATTAAACATCAGGCCATCAAACATACAGAAAAGACCACTTTGTATATCGTTACCAAAAATACTTCTGAGACAAGCCTCTTACCTCAGACTAGTTTCACACCCCTATTTTCTGAGAGTTTCTAAAATACTGCCATTTGAGTTCAGCCAAGCAAAAACTCAATCTGTTCCAATACTGCTAAGTCATGATCCATGCCTGGTTCATGGACGCACTGCCTGAGATCTATCTTTCTGCATTAATGAGGGGGAACCCGGATAAGCACAGAGCAGTATGCACTTGGCTTAAAGACCGTACAACCATGTACTGTGAAATAAAAGCTACAGACGTGACAAATCTTTGCGAATGCATCGTGTCTTTATTCTGCCCCATGGACACGGTCAATTAGCTTTCCAGGGCTAACTTACAGTCATGGGGAAGTAACCTTGGATTTGGGCTAAACAAAACTGACCTTTGCATTTTAACCTTCTTACAAATTCGACTGGCTTAGAACAAAGGGCAGCCCCTCTTCCATAACACTCCCCTTTCTCCCCGTCCGGGAAACCACGCAGCTGCTAAGCCAGGCTGCCGCTCTCAGAAGCCTCAGGAAGGTGGAACAGGTATCTCTACATTATTTTTCGTTGGACTCTGGAATGATTTCAAGTCTCAATAAAAACTTTTACAAAAAAACGAAGTTCTTTAAACAATGCGAGAGTGTACAGAACAAAAAAGTCGGGGCTCTTCTTCGGAACATAAACTGTTAGTACATCTAACACTGTTGCCTCCTCAGGGACACCTGCCAGGAGCCAGTCACCAGCCTGGACTTTACAAATTGGGTTGGGCTGGACAGAGTGGCCCTACGTGGCGGCTTAGCACCGAGGAGGGGATGGCCAAACTCCCAGGCACAGCCGGACTTTACGGCCGTCGAGACCACACCAAGATGCGCGGGGGCCCAATCTACACACAAAAGGTGGCGTTTCCATCGTGGGAAACCTCAGAGCCACAAACACGGAGTCTCGGCGAGTCATTGGCCTTGGTTCCCGAGCTCAGGGAGAGGGGCACCATATGGGATGACAGACACGGGCCAAGTAGTAGAAACGGTAGTAGGGAAGAGGCAAGGGGAGCCGCACTTTCGGGAGCTCCTGGCGAGGTCCGGACGAGCGGTTAGGTCCCGCCTGGTCTACAGAGATACACTGAAGATATACTCGACCCCGCACCGCGGGGGAAATAGGCAAGCGCCATATTGCCTGAACACTTAAACGCACAGCGAGCCCGGCTATCGCGAGACCGCGAAGGCTTCTGGGAAGGACAGAGGGGGAAGGGAAGGGAAGGAAGCTGGGATAGGTAGGAGGCGGGCCGAGACCGCGAGTGGAGCCCCAGGAAGTGGAGGGCGGGGAAATGTGAGATTGACGTGCCTTCAAGCCAATAACAAGAGAAGTCTGGAGGGCCCGCGGCCAATAAGCAGTTGCTGCCCGCTGCAGGGGGCGGGATCCGGGACCGAGGGTAGCTTGAGCGCGGCGGCGGCGTTGTTCAGTCAGAGCGAGAACATTCCAGAGGTGAGTCCGCGGGGGGCGGTGGCCCGTGCCCCTGCCCAGCGCTCCCGCTCCTCCACCCCGCGGGCCGCCGGCGGGGGCAGGCGCCGCCCGCGGCTCACCGCCGTGTCCCCGCTAGGTGCCAGGTTCGGCGCTGCTGGTGTGGACGCGGACGTCGCTGGGACAGTCCCTCCCGCTGCTCGGCGGCGGCACCTGCCCAGCCGCCCCTCCGCTCGCCACCGGCCCCGCCGCTCCGGACCCGGTTTCCAGCGCCTCTTCCTCCCAGTCCCGGGCGAGCCGCGTTGGGTTTATGTCTTTATTTGACGAAAACGGTGAGTCGCGGGCGGCGGGCCATGGCGGCGGCAAGATGGCGGCGCGGCCGCGTGACCTGCCGCGCGTGTGGCGCAGTTTGGGGGGGGCCGGTCGCTGCGGGAGCGCGCGCGCGCGGCGGGGCCGGGCTGAGTCAGGCTCGGGACGCGTTTGTGACTCAGGGAGGCCGCAGCTCAGCCCCGCCGGCCGCCGGAAGAGGGAGGCCGGGTGATAGCCTCTGACTGTCGCGTAGCCATGGGGACGGAGGGCGAAGGTCGGCCGTGCGCTGAGCGAGCGAGCGAGCGAAGGGAGCCCGGGCGCGGCTTCGGCCGCGGTCCTCGTGCTCCGACGGAGCCAATGGCTCCTGGCCTAGACGTGCCGTCCTGAAGCCACCGGAGTCGCCGAAGCCGCAGCTTCGCGGTTGGCAGGTCCGGCTCGACGTTTCCCGTTTTACAACGATGGCTGCCGGGGGAGGCGCCATTGGAGAAGTTGGTGGCCCGCAGGCTTGAACTGAGGCAGAGAAAGGCCCGGATCCCCTTTTCGACAGTTACAACGCGGTCGCTCGGCAGGGGCAGCCTATGACTCGCCGGTGGTCTTTGATCTGACAGACTCACAGCAGCTGAGGGAGCAGGGTTTGTGATTCGGGTTCGTTTTCCTCGTTTGGAGCATTTCCCTGCCACAGTCACGACTCCTGTCAAAATGGTGGCCTCCTGGCTTCCTGGAGTCGTGCTTTGTTACATGGGAATGTCAACTGTGTTCTCACAAGGACTCGGGGCTTTTGAAGCGAGGAGTGTTAGTTCTGTGAGCTACTCAGGGACGGGAACACATTCCCTGTAGGAATGATGCTAACCCTGTAGGGTTGTTGTATGTTCTCTCCTTTTCTCTTTCAGAGCTGTTGCGCAGCCATTGGTACCTGTATTGGGGAAACATAGCATACAAGCAAGAAGCTTACAGCCTCAGTGGCGAAAATTTTTTCATGTCAGAGACCGAGAACTCTTGCAGTCGTTTATGTCATCCCTTCTTCTCCAGACAGAAGATACCAAAAAGTTGCAATCAAAGATCTGTTCATCTTATTGATAAAGTCACTAATAGGCCAAAATGTCTGTCAACGTCAACCGCAGCGTGTCAGACCAGTTCTATCGCTACAAGATGCCCCGTTTGATTGCTAAGGTAATGCTGGTTTTTATTTTAGTAGTCTCTTGGTCCGCACACTCTTGATAGGTTTTGAAAGATTGCATTTTTCAGGGAAGACAGTGCAAAATTGAAATTCTTATTTCCTTTAGGTTGAGGGCAAAGGAAATGGAATCAAGACAGTTATAGTCAACATGGTTGACGTTGCAAAGGCGCTTAATCGGCCTCCAACGTGTAAGTAAAGCTTGGAGAAGCCTGAAAAGGTATATTATGGATATAGTTTTTACAGTTTTTGAGCTATATACATCTTCAGTTATGTTAATTAGCAAGCTGGGACTGCGGACCTTCTTGACTGGATGTCATTAAGCCACCCTGGCTGCATTTCAATTGCCCTGTAATTTTAGCACACGGTGAGTTTTTGTATAATGTTCATGTGCAGCCATTGCTTTAGTTAGCTATAATGAAATGTCTTGTCTTTATATAGATCCCACCAAATATTTTGGTTGTGAGCTGGGAGCACAGACCCAGTTTGATGTTAAGAATGACCGTTACATTGTCAATGGATCTCATGAGGCGAATAAGCTGCAAGACATGTTGGATGGATTCATTAAAAAATTTGTTCTCTGTCCTGAGTGTGAGAATCCTGAAACAGATCTGGTGAGTGCCTTTAAAGGTTTTTTCAAGACTACCATGAAGAAAATTTGGGTTAAACTAGTTAGTATTTTAGTTGCCTTCTGGTACTTTTATAATGTAACAAACTTACATACAATTTTCATCTTTCACTGTAGATGATACTTGTTTTTACATTTCTTGACAGCATGTCAATCCAAAGAAGCAAACAATAGGTAATTCTTGTAAAGCCTGTGGGTACCGAGGCATGCTTGACACACATCATAAACTCTGTACGTTCATTCTCAAAAACCCACCTGGTAAGTGTCTTTTTAATAAATTGACTAGTAGAATAAAAAAATTAAGATTTTTGTTACTGTATAAGTATATAGTATGACCTCTTAGTCATAAATGAATATCTTTGTGTGCAGCTGCACGCACGACAGGGTTTTCTGGGGCTCTGGCTCTCCTGGAGCTCTGTAGATTAGGCTGCCCTCTGCATCTTAAGTCCTGGGATTAAAGGCATTTACCCCCATCCCTGACTTTGGACTTTGCGACTATAAGACATTGAAAAATGTCCTGTTTTATGTAGCAATTGGGGAGGGGGGCTGAAAAACCAGAGGTCTGCTGTTGATAGAGTCAACTTTAAAGCATTGCAAGCAACACTCTGTGGCAGATGAACAAAACTGTCTGACACAATTTGAGCTTGCTATAGCAAGAAAGCCTAACCTATTCCGGTGTTCTCTTCCCCATGAGACAAGCCGTTATATAGGCTCAAACATTTTTTTAATTATTGGATTAATCTGGTTTTGTTTAAATTCATGGGGTAAACTACCTGGTATGAATCTTTTAATCTTTAGCCCCAATACTGTGTATCAGTACTACTTCACCTTATTTTATAACCTGTGAAATGTAGTTAGTACATTTATTTGATCCCTGAATCTCTTCAGAATTTTTTTCTTTTTTTTTTTTTTTAAATTTAAGACAGGGTTTCTATGTAATATCCCTGGCTGTCCTGGAACTCAGAAATCTGCCTCCCAAGTGCTGGGACTAAAGGCGTGCAGGATTAAGTGTATTTTTTGTGGGGGTGTTCTATGTGCATATATGTCTGCACCACATGTGTGTAGTGCCTTGGAGGCCAGAGGAGGGCATTGAATCCCCTGTAACCGGAATTACAGATGGTTGTGAGTCACCATATGGGTGCTGAGAGTCTGAATTTCCTTCTTTGTAGGAATAAGTCCTCTTAATTGCTGACCAGTCACTCCCTTCAGAATTCTAAGTGGTGGTTTTGTTTGTTTATCATGTTGGCTTTCTCTGCAGAGAATTATGGTGAGAGGGTGGTGTTTAAGTCTGATAGTGATGATAAAGCATAGGACTAAGTTAACGCTTAATTCCCTATAGAGAATAGTGACCTTGGTACAGGAAAGAAAGAAAAGGAAAAGAAAAATAGAAAGGGCAAGGACAAGGAAAATGGCTCTGTATCCACCAGTGAGACACCACCACCTCCACCACCAAATGAAATCAGTCCTCCACATGCGGTGGTGAGTATAGTGCTCTTAAAATAGTGTGAAAAACTATTGGCTAAAGTAAAAATTGTTTTAATTAATGTAGTGCACCTAATTAAAGCAGTATGCTATTGGTCGGTGGTGGGTAGAGTTGAACTAAACTGAACATAGTTTTAGAAATCATTTTCCCTGTTGAGCATTTTGTTTTGTTTTTGTTTGCACTAATGTGAAAGATAACATTTTCTGGGCTGATGACATGGTCTGTGGGCAGAGGTGTTTGATCCTGTCAGTGTGACTATCCTGTCACTAATGACCTTGGCTTTTGTATAAACAGGAAGAAGAGGAAGATGATGATTGGGGGGAGGATACAACTGAGGAAGCGCAAAGGCGCAGAATGGACGAAATCAGTGACCATGCAAAAGGTCTGACACTTAGCGATGATTTGGAAAGAACTGTGGAAGAGCGTGTTAACATCCTGTTTGATTTTGTTAAGGTAAATTTGTATAGTTAACTTTTTCTCTGGTATCTTTGAATTTATTTGGTGTCTTTTGTTTTCAGTCACGGTCTCTAGCCCTGTGCCACCACATCCTGCTATTCTTTGAATATTAATGGAAGGCTTGTATTTACTTTCTTGCTTATTCAAGAAATATATTGGAATTACAGTGGGTGTTGAACAAGTAATAAATTGGGTAAAAATCCTGGAGAACGAGAACTCAACCATAGCAAAATATGTCTATATTTTATTAAAATAATTTTTTATTTCCAGAAAAAGAAAGAAGAGGGCATTATTGATTCATCTGATAAAGAAATTGTGGCTGAGGCAGAAAGACTGGATGTAAAAGCCATGGGTCCTCTTGTTTTGACAGAAGTTCTCTTTGATGAGAAGATAAGAGAGCAAATCAAAAAATACAGGCGCCATTTTCTAAGAGTAAGAGACTTTTTTAAGGTTCATTATTCATGATTGTCACCTTAGGGCTATGGCTTAGGAAATTGCTTCAAAACACTATATTGTCATCCCGAAAATAAATAATCCCCACTTTACCAAGTCTGGGAGCACCTACAAATGGTAAGGGTGTCTGTGCATTGACCTTTTGGAGCCGCTGTTTCATATGCTATGCTTTTAAGAGAGTGAATGTGCTTAGATACAGAATTGTAGTAGAACAGGTAGATGATTGTTGATGCTGTCTACCTGCAGTTTTGTCATAACAACAAAAAGGCTCAGCGGTACCTTCTTCATGGTTTGGAGTGTGTGGTAGCAATGCATCAAGCTCAGCTGATCTCCAAGATTCCACATATCTTGAAGGAGATGTATGATGCAGACCTTTTAGAAGAGGAGGTCATTATCAGCTGGTCAGAGAAGGTAAGGAGCACTTAAGTTATGTTCAGAAGCATCAAAACGGCTGTTGGGGCATAGGTTATGAGGATGTTGTGTCTAATACCTAGTCTTGTCTACGTTAGGTTAAATTCCTGTGCTTGTCTGCAGTTTGTAAGTCCCTTAATAGTTAAGGCAGCAGAGATTATTTTGACTTTTAATGTATATTCTGTCTACTGAGATTAGGGTACAGCCCAAGTTCTTTAAATAGCTAATTCATTGTACAAGTAATTTATATTTTCAAATCTTGAGGAAATTCTGAACTTTTTTAGGCCTCTAAGAAATATGTCTCAAAAGAACTTGCCAAAGAGATTCGTGTCAAAGCAGAGCCATTTATTAAATGGTTGAAGGAAGCGGAGGAAGAATCTTCTGGTGGTGAGGAAGAAGACGAAGATGAAAACATTGAGGTAATTGCTAAGAAGCATGTTATTGAGTACTTGGTTGGTAATGGGTACTGGAGATCTACCACACACACAGGGTTTTGTGTGTGTGTGTGTGTGTGTGTGTGTGTGTTTGTATCGCTCTGGCTAGCCTGGAACTCAGAGAGCTGCCTTCTGCCTCTGCAGGATTAAAGGATGCCCCGCCTGCACCACCCAGCTATTTTGTGGGAGGGAATGGAGATGTAAGGGTGGTGGTATGACTGAGCAGTTGGGGCGGTTCCAAATTTCAGTTTAAAGATACAACAGAATCTTTCTGCGGGTGGAGGAGACAGTTTGTATATGTAGTTTTGGAGAGAAGAGCATACAAGGTAAGCAAGCATTGTCTAACTTGAGCTCTCTTCCAGCCCTAGAAAATAGTTATATTAATTCAATTTCAGTGATTGACATTTCCTTCTACACATAATCTATGAAATAAAGCCAAGTATTAATGGCATACACCTTTAATCCTAGCACTCAGGCACAGGATCTCCTTATTTCCAGGACAATCAGATGTTATGCAAAGAAACCCTGTCTCAAGAAATTGAAAAACAATTTTTTTTTTTTTAAATCATTCTTGGAGGGAGTAAAGAGAAAAGAAAATACTGTAATTCAAATGAAAAAAATTGTAATGGAAATAATAAGAGTCCTGTATTTGTATTGCCAGGTGGTATATTCGAAGACTGCCAGTGTACCAAAAGTTGAAACTGTGAAGTCTGACAACAAGGATGATGACATTGATATTGACGCCATTTAAAAGGATGGATGCAACTTAGCTTAACAGTAATGCTGCAAAGTTTTCTCCATTATCAGCCAGAAGTGCACCATGTGTGTGCGAGAGCGAAAGTGGGTTAACATCATGCTGCACGTGATACTAAAAAGCTATTACTGTGAGGGGTCTATCATTAAGCCCAATGAGACATCTAGGGAGTCCATACATATCAGTGAGCAGTTGTAGTTTGCTTATTTATAGCATGTTTCTTTCGGAAAAATTAGTGGTGGACACATTTGGATCACATTTATACAGTTATAAAAAAATAAAGATTTGATTTTGGTCATTCTTCAGACTTTGGGCTATGAATGGCTTATACTGAAGCAATTGGCTACCTTTAGGATGTTCCGCCATTTAACTTAGGCTCCCTTTGTGTGGTAGGTGGTTAGGTGCAGAAAACTTGAATGCAAACAAAGATAATGACCTTACACAGCCATTAAGAAATGAAGTATTTGGAAAGTTGTATCTCCAGTCCCAGTCCATTCAGATTGGCAACTGACAATTCTTGTCATCTAAGGAAATTTGATGATTAAATGACAGTGTGACATCCTCATAAGAAGTAAAAATGACTTGTGTGTCCGATGGTTTAAGGGCAAATTTTGAAACTTGGGAGTTGTGGTTTTTTTTTTCAGTTTGTGTACACTCACCCTAAATTGTAGTCTTTTGAGTCGTGTGCATTGCACGTTGGATAAGCCAGGGAAATTATTAACAAGTATTTTGTGTGTATTTAGTGGTTGCTTTGTACTGAGAGAAAAGCTTTGAGGTGTGATTAAATCATAAACTGATAATTCTATTGGGAGAAACAGGAAAAAGGTGCACTTAATCTCTAGCTAACACAACATAATTTTCCAACTTTTACCCTTAAATTATAATTTCAAGATGTTTAGACATACTGTATCTTGTGTTTGATGTGTTCCCCTGTCCCCAATATTATGGTTTATTCTTTAATGCCTTTTAATTTGGATATAATAGCTTGTACTTTAGATTTTGGTTGCTATCTTGCCAAAATAAGTGTTACTGTTTTTCAAGCTTGATCCCCTTCCCCAAATTGTCTTATTTAAAGAGAAAGTTAAACTCATACTTCTGAGTCAGAGCCTGTATTTTGGTGTAAGACTTGGGATATTTTTTACTTCACATTGAATATAGCTGGATACCTGAGAAGTCTGGTGATTGCCACTGGGTGGGTGCAGCTAGCTAAGGCCCAACTAGCCCATTCAGAGCCTTGGATTTCAGACACAAAAGTGAGTTTCTTACCCATTTGCTGGTGTAAGCTCTTATCTGGGGTCCTGACTATATTTAAATACTTGTCTTCAATATTAAAAATATAGCACATTTCTTCCCACAAAAGTGCATTCTGGGAGTCAAAAACCAATGTGGTTAATTTGTATGTGGCGTGCTAGCTCATACATTATTTGGATCTTATACTTTGTGTCATCCATCTCACATATTATAAGACTTTAATAAACATGTAAAAAAAAATTCTGCATTAAAATCATACAAACATTTGGTGAAATTAAAATCTTGAAAAGAGTCTGAGTGTGGAACAGGAGCCATATACCTGGAATGGTAACAAGGGAATGTGCTGTGTCACACCAAAGAAGTGGTACTAAAAACACTGTCTCCTGGGTTTCAGATTCTTTGTTGCATGACCAGCTTATCCATTTGTCAACATTTTTTGAGATTCTCAAGTAGATCAGCACATTTGACCTCAGGTTGGCAAGATTTTGTCATTGAGCTGTTGCTTTAAAGGGAAACGGGAAGTCTTCCTAGACACTTAGGAAGGTGTTGGGCTTCTATTCATTCTGTTGCCAAACCAGTAGGATTTAAATTTCACACAATCTGGGTTTTATTCATGGAGGTTAACCTGATAAGAATAAATCCTTCATTGCTCTATTGAGGTGTCATAAAAAGTTTCCTGTTCAAACAGCTACATTACTTGATTAAAACAATGTTAAAATTAGATTTCTGTCTGCTTTAATATTAAAAAGCTATGTTTTCATTTTATAGTAAGTAAACACTGAAAGCTGTCCAAGATAGCTCATGCTTTGGATTTGAGTATTGGGTACATGTTGGTAATTTCTTTGGGTCACTGTAGAATGAATTGTGTAGATTGAAAATCATCCTTTTTTATACCATCCTTTTAAATACCAAGTTTGCTAGGGAATTCTAATGAGTCTAGCCTTTCTTACCCTTGGTTTCATCAAGGCCTAGTGTGTGAGCACTGAGACTGGCCTTGAACACTCAAATGTTACTATGTGCCCCACCATATCTAGACTTTGTATGGGTACTCACATTGTATTACATAGAGGACATTGTACAAGCTATACAAGTCTGTTGTAAGCCCTAGAGACCCAACTCAGATTGTCAAGGTTGACATAGACTTTCAACCACCTTACCAGCCTGCTTATGTGTTAATGTTAAAGGGAGTGTTAATGATACTCCCTTGAGTGGAATTGTCCTGGGTAAATGATTAGCCAGAGTTCTCATTGCCCCTCCTGCATTGGAATTTGGTGCTGTGAGCCTTATTTGTCTTAGAAATTTGGGGCTTTATGCCCACTTATGGTTGTGACTTAAACATTGTTTTTTTCTTGACTGAAGGTTTGCCTGTGCATGTCTGTAAAGATGTCAGATCCCCTGGATCTGGGGTTGCAGAGGTACCATGTAGGTACTGGGAATTGAATGAACCTGAGTCCTCTGGAAGGGCAGCCAGCATTCTAAGACATGAATCTCCAACTGCTACACACACACACATGCACAGCTTTTTGGTTTTGGGGACCAGGTTTCTCTGGTCTGGCCAGAACTCAAACCAGCTGTAAACTAGGCTGACCCCAAACTCAAGAGATCTGCTTGCCTCTGCCTCCAAGCCCTAGGATTAAAGGTGTGCAGCTGTAGTTCTTGTAAGAACCAGTGCATGGAGCTGGCTGGGCCTGAACACGAATGTGCATAGTATTGGGGAGGTACATAGTTTGGCCAGTACCAGCCGCTAAGGTATCTGGTTTTGTGTGTCTGTTACTTGCCCAAAACCTAACATAACCCTACTTACTTAGCTTTAAACCTAACCTGGAATGTGACCTCTGTGTACCTGATGGGGGTTAGTAACCCATGTGCAACCCTTTGAAGCCCAGCTGGAATGTCATAACACCAAGGACTGGATCCCACTTGTGGCACGTGCTTTTAATCCCAGCACTCTGGAGGCAGAGGCAGGCGGAACTCTGAGTTCAAGGCCAGCCTGGTCTACAGAGTGAGTTCCAGGACAGCCAGGGCTACACAGAGAAACCCTGTTTAGAAAAGCCAAAAAGAAAAAAGACATAAACAGAAAAGGGGGTGTGCAATGTGCCTTGCATCAGGAGTGGTTGGGAGGGAAATGGTCTTCCTAGAAATAATACAATCATTGGTAGCCTTGACTGTGGAGACAGTATTACTAAAGAGGATCTTAAAACAGAACTAAATGGTGGATACAAAGCAGCAGAAGGCATAAGTGCCTATGCTCTGTGGGTGATAGAGACATGGTAGTTCAGGCTCCATGGTAGTAACATGCTCCCTGACTGGGAGTACTGTTGAACTTTATAATAATAAAGCTAAAATATTTTCTGACAACCCTCCAGATGCTATTACAGGTGTATGTCACCACACCTGGCCTATGTGAAGCAAGACCTAGTCAGAGAACAATAAAATGCTACTACACACCCACTAGAAAAAAAATGTAACAGCCATTATACATAAAATCACCAGAAGGGCTAAACTTGGAGATATAAGGGATTGGAGGTGTGAGTTCTGTGGAGGAGCTGTGTGCTGTGGACATGGGGTGGGGATGGCTGAGTGCTCCAGGTGGGCATGGAGACCTGACAGACCGAAGCTGAAGCTGAAGCCTGGTTGCACAGCAGTTCAGAAGGGGCTTCTGGTCCCTGTACTGCCCACCCAGGTGCTGAGAAGTAGAGAAGGAAATGAGCCAAATCCCAAGGAGGCCTTAGAGGGCTCTGCAGAAAGCTAGAGTGATTTGCCAGGCTGCTGAAACAAAAGAGGACCATACCAGGCTAGGGACTCACCCCTGGGGACTTACGTGTTCAGCTAGATCATCAAGAGGCTCTGTGGCTGAGATCAGCCTCTTGCTGAGCAACTTGTGTTCGGCAGAGTTCTGATCAAATGAGGGCTAGCTGCTCTAACAGGATGCAGGTTCTATTCCCAGCACCTATGTGATAGCTCACAAACATCCATAACTCCAGTTCAGGAAGTTCCAACACCCTCTCTGTCCTCATACGTTGTGATGTACACACATAAGTGAAGCAAACATCCCTACATAAAATAGTACTAGATAAATCTTAGCCAGTCATGGAGGCAGAGGCAGGTGGATCTTTGTGAATTTAAGAGCAGCCTAATCTGCATAGATGCATAAGACAACAAGGGTTATGTAGAGAGATTCCCTGTCTCAAAAAAACAAAAGCAGACTGTTTGCAGAAGAGTTAAGTTCCCGGCACCCATTCAGGTGGCCTAGAGCCACCTGTAACTGTAGTTCCAAGGGATCTGCTACTCTTCTCTGGCTTCCATAGGCACCATACTCATGTGCACAAAAACACACAAATATAAATACAATCATAATTTTTTAAAAATTTAATTTTAGCTAACTATGGTGACACATCCCAGCGCTCAAGAGGCTGATAGGCCTCTTGAGTTCAAGGCCAGCCTGGGCTACAGAGTAAGTTCAGGGACATCAGGACTACATAGAAAGGCCCTATCTCCGAAAAAAAATTTATTTTTTATTTTTTGCCCCACAGACTTGCTCACAGACCAATCTGATATCGGTATTTCCTTAACTGAGGCTTCCTCTTCCCAGATACTCCAGTTGGCAAAACAACATGAACCAGCACAGCTTGAATTTGAGGAAATGTATCTAGGAAATGGTCACTTGAAGCTTCCCTGGGATTTCCTTCAAAGGAACTTTTTTTCACCATTGGTGATGCTCTCTGCACACACCCCACCCCTGTTTTGGCTTTAAGCTGCATTCCCATGCAGAGAACTGCCTCAGCAGAAAAGTTGCCATGTTTGAGAAGTCAACAAGCCATGACTTCCTGGCACTGGCAGGCACATTCGAGGGCGTGGGAGTGGGGGGTGTAAGTATTTTATCATTGTGTAAAATACTTGAGACACTCCTTGCCTCAAGCTAGAATCAGCTCTAGAATTCAGTCTGTGGCCCCTGTGGTGGCCATTCTTGGTTGTCAATTTGACAATTGGAATTAACTAAATCCCAAATGGCTGTGTATATCTGTGAGGGAGTTTTTAATTAAATCACTTGAAGTGAGAAGACCCACTTTTCATCCATATCTTTTGAGGTGGGAAGATACAACTTGATCCAAATCCTTTGAGGTAGAAAAATCTACTTATCTGGACCATATATTCTACTGGCAGCCTATAAAAAGTACATGGAAGAAACAAGGCTTGCTTCCTTTGTCTGCTTCCTATCATTGGCATTAGAACCTACTTCTTTGGGATTCCAGCATATATATTGAAGACCAGCTGAAAACTATTGGATTCTTGGAGCTTCTGCGGGTAGACAGCCATTGTTAGACTAGCTAGACCACAGCTTGAAGCCATTCTGATAAATCATACATAAACACATACTGTAAGCTCTGTTCCTTAAAGAACCTGGCTAGTATAGACCTCCTCCCTCACAGCTCTGCTTACATCTTTCCTTATATACCTTCTCCTGAGAGCAATATATAATGAATCCCTGCTTGCAGGCTCTACTTCTAGGAACCTGAATGAAGGCAGTTGGGTCCAGAAGTGGTCCGATGAAGCAGTGGCTGGTAGACTTCTTGCCAATCCCTGAGGCCGCTGCTTCACTGCTCACCTGGAGGTCCCTGCAAGAAGGCACCAGGATTCATCCAGCTTCTGCAAAGCTATGCTTCTGCTCCATCTCTAAGGGACCTGACCTATCTGTAAGAGAGCACAATGCTGCACTGTACCATGGTGTCCTGACAAAGCTGAGGCGCAGCTGAGAAGGCTGGCATAAGATGTTCTTGCTCCAGAGAACAGCGAGAACTCATCAAGAGCCTCCATGTTTGTATGGATCTGACCTTTCCAAGTGAGGCCTGCTGAAGTAAAAGGTAGATTACTGTACCTGGAGCCTTCCACCACTAGGAGGAAGTAGTACAGCGCTGCTTCCTGGGCCACATTAGTGTTTGGAGGCAGCAGATTTAACACTTGGGGATGAGGATCCAATCCTTCCACTCTGTGGGTACAGGAAGACTGTTTTAAACTGGGTCAGGAGCAAAAGAAGGGCTGAACAGCAGTGCAGGCAGCAGAGCCCAGCTGCTTGCCCCAGACAGCACAGCTGAGGATGTGTACAGCAATCCATACTTAGGGAAAGATCCTAAAGCTCCTGTGTCAGTGGTGTGTAGAGGTGGGGCCTTTGAGAGGTTCATGACAGCCCCTCCTGGTGGCTTCATAAGAAGAGGAAGAGTCTCAAGTTAGCAGCTCCTCCACCTGCTGTCCTTGTGACGTCCTGTACCATCCAAAAGGCCCTTTGCCTTCACTTGGCATTTGAACTTCCCAGCCTCCAGGACCATGAGCTATGAGGCTTCTTCCCCTCCACAAGTACTGGAGACTGCATCGCCGTACCTGGCTTAACATTCTATTTCTTTCTTCTTTCTATATGCATTCGTGTTTTTGCCTGCATGTATGTCTGTGTGAGGGTGTCAGATCTTGGAGTTACAGTTGGAGCTGCCATGTGGGTGCTGGGATTTGAACCCAGGTCCTCTGGAAAAGCAGTCAGTGCTCTTAGCCACTGAGCCATCTCTCCAGCCCCTGCATTCTATTTTGTTAATGTGGGGGAAATCAGAGATCAACTTGTGTTCTTCTAGTACATGGGTCTGAGGAACTGAACGCAAGCTGTAAAACTTAATAGCAAGTGCCTCAGCTAAACAGTATACTAACAGTAATATGAAGGGCAGGAATAATTAAAACTCAGGGCGGTGACCTGTGCCTAGATGTGCTGGAGGAGGCCAGGGACTTGGTGCTGACATGGGCTCCATCTGTGACTTCCATACAAATAAAATAAAATAAAATACAAAGCTGAGCAGGGCAGTGGTAGTGCAAACATTTAATCCCAGCACTTGGGAGGCAGAGGCAGGTAGATTTCTGTGACTTTGAGACTAGCCCAGTCTATGTGTTCCAGGACAACCAGAGTTACATAGTAAGACTCTCTCTCAAACAAACAAACAAACAAACCCCACAAAAATTTAAAAACTAAGTGAGACATGGTCACATACATTTTAGCTCCAGCACTAGAAGATCTCTGAGTTCAGGGCCAACCTGGTCTACATAGTGAGTTCCTGTCTGTCTGCCTGGCGGCTGGGGTGCCCAAGCACTGCTTGTAAGCTGTTCAGGAGAGGCAGAACACAGTCCTTAATGGGGACCTCAGTTCGTGCTTCCCGACGGAAAACAGTTGGAAATGGGGGGAAATGGGAGTGTATCAAGGTCCGAGCTTCCCTTCAGGGCATCTATGAGCCAAGCAGGAAGGGGGTGGTTGAGCCCAGGACGGGGGAGAACCTGGTTTGTGAGTGCCCACAACCTGGTTGGCGAGTTTGAGAGTACCTTAGAAGCTGGAGGAGAAAAGGCCTTCTCTGGGGGATTGAGGGGAAGCCATCCTTGATGAAGATATGGTCCTTGCTTGTCCAGACTGTTTTATCTGATGGTGAATGTAGATGTGTACACCTTACTGAGGGTGAACCGGGGATTAAACACCTTTTGTGGGAAGGAAAGCCTGGACAGGGAAGCTCACTGCCTAAACACTTGAGGCCTTTCTAAGATGACTGACCGCCATGGTCCTCTCAGTGGGGTGACATGGTGACATGTTCCAGAGCAGGTAGTTTGGCAGGGAGCTGGCTCCACTCCTGCCATTCTCAATTCTGAGATTCCCTGGGATCTGAGCCTGCTCAACTTACCAGTTTTGTCTGGTGGCAGGGTCCACTTGCCCCACAAGTTCCAGGCCAGCCAGGGATACATAATGAGACTCTATCTTTTAAAAAGTTAAAAAGTAAAGTAATATTAGTAATAAAAAGCAATTTTCAGCCAGGCAGTGGTGGCGCACGCCTTTAATCCCAGCACTCGGGAGGCAGAGGCAGGTGGATTTCTGAGTTCGAGGCCAGCCTGGTCTACAGAGTGAGTTCCAGGACAGCCGGGGCTACACAGAGAAACCTGTCTCAAAAAACCAAAAAAAAAAAAGCAATTTTCAGATCTTTAATTTGGTTTAACTGTACAGAAGGATCTCTTCCCTGCTTTGGGTTTATTTTTAATTTGTTTTGTTTTGTTTGGGGAATTGAAGAATAATTAAGAAAATCTGGCTTTGTAATGCCAGCGTATGGATCGAAAGGAAAGTGATAACTTACTTGGTTGGTCGGTTGGTTAGTCTTTCAAGACAAGGTTTCTCTGTGTAGCCCTGGCTGTCTTGGAACTCATTCTGTAGACCAGGTTGGCCTCAAATTCACAGAGATCCTCTGTCTCTTCCTCCTAAGTGCTGGAATTAAAGGTGTGAGCCATCACTGTCTGGCAGGAAGTGGTTTTTTGAAAGCATTGCACAGTTATGAGTGTCTTTCTGCCATAGTTAGTGTCTGTCAACCAGGTTTAGAAGCACCTAGGAGACACGTCTCTGAACATGTCTGCACAGGCATTCCCAGAGAAGTTTAACAGTGGAGGGAAGATCCACCCTAACTGCATCTGCTGACTGCTGGCCTTCCTTCACACTTACTCATTCACATGCATGCACCCACACATACACACACATCTACATGGAATTAAAATAAAAATAAATCTTAAAAATATTCTTCAGCTGGTCATAGTAGTGCACGCCTTTAATCCCAGCACTTGGGAGCAGAGGCAGGCAGATCTCTGTGATTAGAGGCCACACCGGTCTACAGAGTGAGGTCCAGGACAGCCAGAGCTACGTAGAAAGACCTTGTTTTTTTTTTTTAAAAAAAAAAAAAAAAAAAATTCTTTAAAGCCAGGGGTGGTAGCACACACCTGGAATCCCAGCAGCTGGGAGACAGAGAGGCAGGAGAATCTCTGAGTTCGAGGCCAGCCTGGTCTACAGAGCGAGTTCCAGGACACCCAAGGTTACACAGAGAAACCCTGTCACTTCATTAAGGTCATAGGAGACTTGGACTATGTATGTGGTGTGTTGACGTGAACCCCTTTAGGCAGTGCATCATGGTACTGTGTGGTACACAATTCCTAACAGGTGCCTCCATCACCAGGGGACATTATTCACTCATGTCTCACAAGGACACACGAGGAACTAACTCCAAAGCCCACACTTTTCTCTCAACATGGTTATTACCCTCAGCCCATCTATTGGTTACTTTCACAAGCTTAAACATAGTGTTTGCAATCTCATTAACTATGCTTCTGTCTGTAAGAACACCCTTGACTGCCCAGAGGGAAGATGAACATGTTTATTTCACTAACTTGGCTTTCCAGCTCCCAGCTTAGGTCATCTTTATGGCTCCTTTTACATTGTCAACACTGAAGTAAGTCTAATCCATCTACAATTACAATAAAGCGTTCTGAGTTTTATAGATTGAGTCAAAAGGTGAAGATCTGCCAGCACTGTGGTGTGTGTGTGTGTGTGTGTGTGTGTGTGTGTGGTGTGTGTATGGTGTATGAGTGTCTCTCTCTGTGTGGTATATGTACATGTGTGTCTGTAGTATATGTACTTCTATGTTCTCTCTGTGTATGTGTGTGTTGTGTACATGGATGTTTCTCTCTGTGTGTGGTGTGTGTGTGTGTGTGTGTGTGTGTGTGTGCACGTGTGCACACGAGAGCACGCGCAGAGACCAGAGGTCAACAATGGATGTCTACTATAATCACTGCCAACTCTATTTCTTATTTTTTTGAGACACATTCACTTAATGAACCTGCAACTGGGTTGTAGACAGGGCAGGCTTTTTACACAGGTGTCTGGAACCTGAATTTGAATCTTCAGTTTGCAGGGCAGGCACTTTATCAACTGAGTCATCTTCCCAGCCCCAGCTCTGGTGGGTTTTTTGTTGGTTTGTTGTTTTTAACACATGTATGAACACATTTCTTTTCCTTTTGCATCATCATCTCTTGAAACCCAGGGTAGTCTTGAACTTGGAATATAGCCTTGACCTTCCAGCCTCCACCGCCCAGGGTTGGGTTCCAGGCACAAGTGGGCACATTTTTCTCCTCTGAGTCCCACCAGCACCCTCCTGTGCTTACATCCCTTTCCTTTTCCCTTTGCATCCTCTTCCTTCCTTACATCTGTGTGCTCCTCCAGAATCCCAGGGATAGAGCAGAAGCTGGGGAGTTGGGTCCAAATGCCTTTCTCTCAGCAGGATCACTTTCCAGCTCCTGTCTGTGGCCCAGTGCTAGTGCCTGGATCTTCCTTCTCACTCCGAGGAGCTGAGTCCTCTTTCTAAAGTCCCAGCTGTTCTCTCAAACCTCCGAATAGCTTCCAAAGAAAGATCAGTTGGAAGGATGTTTTCTTACACTGTGTGACTTTGCTTGTTTGTTTTTGTCGTTGTTATTTTGGAGACAGGTTCTCTCTACCTAGCCCTGGGTATCAGGGAACTTTCTATGTAGCCCAGGCTGGCCTCTAATTCATAGATATATCCCTCTGCCTCTTGAGTGCTGGGATTAGAGCTATGCACCACCACACCCTATTCTGACAAGTAGAAATTAGAAAATATCTATGTTACGGGTGATTGTGCAAAGCTCAGCCTGGCAGAACAACTTCTGGTCTAGGTTTTATTTCTGTTCTTTATTGAAGACATTCGCCAGAAAAGAAAAAAATGTTTTGCGAGAGACTCATTTTCTTTGACAAGAGTATTACTTAATTTTGGCCTATTAAGGTTCCCCTAGTTAGTACTCGGATCCCCTGTGCTAATTGTTCAACTTGTATACTGTTAAGACACACTGTTGATTCTGTACCGAACTGGTCCAAAAAAGTACCGCTTTGGAAATAAACAGGTAGCCGGGCAGTGGTGGCACACGCCTTTAATCCCAGCACTCAGGAGGCAGAGACAGGCCAGCCTGGCCTACAGAGTGAGTTGCAGGATAGCCAGGGCTACACAGAAAAATGTGTGTGTGTGTGGTGTGTGTGTGTGTGTGTGTGTGTGTGTGTGTGTGTGTGATTAAAGGTGTGTACCACTTTGCTCAGCCATTACTTTGCTCTTGTTGCACAGCAAACCACCATAAACTTCAGTGACAAAATAATATTGCTTTCTTTCTACAAACCTACAGTCCATCTTTGCTTCAACTGATCTCCTAGGACTTGGCTGGACTTGACCCTGGGTTTGTCTTCATTTTATTTCAACATGAGGACTGTTTCTGGAGGTAAAAGTCAAGCCCAAATCTATGAGGGGCATAGTTCAGTCCTCTGTCTGAGTTATCTCTCTTACATTTTGTTGATCAAAACAAGTCACATGACTAAGCCCCACCCTGATGGGGCAAAAAGAAAGCATGAGCCTTCTTGGAAATCAAGGTAAGGGAAGAATAAGTTTTTGGGGGCAATGATCTAATCTTCCACAGTGGGTAAGTTTGGCATGCCTTTATTCTGCTCTTCGTTTTATTGATAAGACAGCTGGGTATAGAATCCCAAGGCACCGATCATGTTTCCCTAACCCTGAAGACCTGGCTCTTCATATATGAAAGTTATAGATGTGACGACATTCACAGTACCTTTTATCTTGCTTCCCCCGTCCCTTAGAGATTTTTATAATTTTCTTACTCTTTTTGTTTTGGTTTGGTTTTTCAAGACAGGGTTTCTCTGTGTAGCCTTGGCTGCCTTGGAACTCACTCTGTAGACAAGGCTGGCCTCAAACTCAAAGATATCTACCTGCCTCTGCCTCCCAAGTGCTAAGGTTAAAGGCATGTACATTTAATTTTTTTCTGTTTTTCTTTGTAATATATTTGGTATATATCAAAGAATACATATATAATACATAAGGAACCATAAATCAAAATTGTAATGGACAATTATTGATAGATCTTTTTTTACTCTTTTGGAGAGGGGCTCATGCACAGACCAGGGAGGCCTGGAATTCTGGCTTCTCCTGCCTTAGCCTCCTTAGTGGGGCAGTTGTTCTGGGCTTGCTCTTTGTGACTCTCACATCATCCTGTTGTAAGTGAAGAGATCCTTTGTACAGCTTTTAAAATGCATCAGGCCTGGATTTGTGCACACCTCCCCATATAGCCTGTCCTAGAGAAGGTCTCTGTGTCCTTGTGAGATGTTCACCGTCTTCCCTGGGTAGTGGCCTGTATGCCTCTGTTGGCTATAGATGACTTACTGTATTGTACAAGCCTTCTATTTCACTAGATGATGATGATGATGATGATGATGATGATGATTCTTCCTCTTCTTCCTCCTCTTCCTCTTCCTCTTCTTCCTCTTCCTCTTCTTCCTCTTCCTCTTCTTCCTCTTCCTCTTCCTCCTCTTCCTCTTCCTCTTCTTCCTCTTCCTCTTCCTCCTCTTCTTCCTCTTCTTCCTCTTCTTCCTCCTCTTCCTCCTCTTCCTCCTCTTCCTCTTCCTCTTCTTCGAGACAGGGTTTCTCTGTGTAGCCCTGGCTGTCCTGGAACTCACTCTACAGACCAGGCTGGCCTCGAACTCAGAAATCCACCTGCCTCTGCCTCCCGAGTGCTGGGATTAAAGGCATGCACCACCACTGCCCAGCTTATTTTGCTTTATTTTTTCATTTTAATTTGTTTGTTATTTGGAGTTTTGTTTTGTTGTTTTTTGAGACAGGGTCTTATTCTGTAGTTAGTTCAGGCTTCCTGCTAGCACAGGCTGATTTCAAACTCATAGTGATCCTCCTACCTCAGTCTCTGGAAAGAGCTAGTGTTACAGGCATGAGGCACCATGCCTAGGATTTAGTATGTTTTGGGGGAGCACATCTAGTAATAATGAACTCTCTTAGCTTTTGTTTATCTGGGAATTTCTTATTCCTCCCTCCCTTCGTGTGTGTGTGTGTGTGTGTGTGTGTGTGTGTGTGTGTGAGTGAGACAAGGTCTCTCATTGTAGACCAGGGTGGACTCAAACTTGCTATGTAGCTCAGGTTGGTCATACGTTTTCCATCTTCTCACTTCAGCTTCCCAAGAGCTAAAATCACCTCCTAGGTTCCCATTGTCTCCCGTGTGCACTTCAAAGCTGTAGGGTGTGACCGGGTTGATTGTGGTGGCTCTTGGTTAGCGGCTGAGTGAGGGAAGATTTATAGCAGTGGAAATGAGCAGCTACCATCTCCCTTCTCAGGGCGTCTTGAGGAAGGTGGGGCGTTTCCTGGCCGTGGGGTCTCAGTAGAGTCTCTATTATTGTTAAAATTATTGTTGCTGTTGTTGTTTTGTGTTTCATCACATTTAAGACGTTCTCAGCCACTGTTTTTTCACACAATCTCTCTCCTCATTTAATTTAAAAACAAAACAGCAATAATCTCTTGCTTCCTTTTTCTGCCCTTCTTTCTTCTCCTTTTTCAGGCAAGAAGGCCCTTATTAGACACTGACCCACAATGGCGGGCTGGCAGCAGCCCTGTGAGACAATACATTTCTGCTCATTATATTGCCCATGGGGCTGACTCAATAGTTCAATGGGTAAGGTGCTTGCTGTTCAATCATGAGGACCTAAGTTTGAACCCCCAGAATCCATACAAAAGCCAGACTTGGTGGCATGAGTGTGTAACCCCAGCGCTGGAGAGTAGAGGCAGTCATGGGAACTCCCGGACCAACCAATTTAGCCAAAGCAGTGAACTCCAGCTTCAGTGAGTAACCCTGCCTCAAAGATTACAACAATACACCATATTGACATGGGAAGACGTTGGACATTAATATACCCTATTGCATACAGGAAGACATCGGACATCAACGTATAGGAAGACATCAGACATCAATATGCCATACTGAATATAGGAAGACGTTGGGCATCAATTTCTGTCCTCCGCATGTGCACACACGGGTGAATACACCCACACTCACACCATTACCAGGTCCCTAGTATCCTACCACAGTTTGTCAGAGGAACTGAGCAGCACAAGCCTTGGTCTGGAACCTGTGAACTTTCCAGCAGACTCCAGGGATTCACAACAGTCGCATCCGACAGATTCTGCTGTGACATCATCTAGACGAGGAGTCCTTTCCTGCCACTTTCTGTTTTATCCCCCTCTCAGATCTCACTGCCGTATAAGGAATTTATCAAATCAATAACGAGGGACAAGTGGCTTGAAAACCGGACAAAGGATTCTCACACACACGGTTCCCTGAGAAGGTACCAGCATCCTTCAAAACCACTACGTGAATCCACTCCACATCAAATCCCACAACCTGTGTGTTACCTTATATGGCAAAAGGTGTAGGGGGCTTGAGGCTAGAAGCGTACCCTGAATCATCTGGCTGCTTTTCAGATGTAATTGCCTGTGCCAGCATGAGAAAGAAGCACGTGCAGTGTGGTTTGTTTGTTTCAGTTTTGACAGGCTCTGGCTGTGCTGCCCAGGCTGACCTCAGACCTGTAATCTTCTTGCCTCTCTCTGCCTTCCAATTGCTATGGTTACAAGTGTACACCACACACACACACGCACATGCACACACACACACACACACACACACACACACACACACCGGGGTAGGGGATAAATGAAGGCAAAAATTAGAGTGATCTAGCCTCAAACCAAAGAATAGCAACCTGTAAGAGTCGTGAGGTAGAGCTTGCATTAGATTGTGATGTTGCCATGGGAGAGGGAATGTCTGTTGAGTTGTGCTTCCCAGCCTTAGATTTATCCATGCAGGATGCAAAGACAGGAGAGACCAGGCAGATGGTGGTAGTGGGGACCACCCTGCACTCGCACTGCGGGGGGGAAGGTAAGATGCCACTCCAGCTTTAGAAAGGGAGCTTCCGGTCTTCAAGAGCTTAAACACAGGAATACCAAGGGAGTGAGCAATCCTGCTGCTTGGAGCACACCCAGGAGAGAAGGAAGTATACCTCCAAGTAGCAGCTTGTCCGTTAATATTATAGCAGCATTAGTCACAATCGCCCCAAATGTCCAACTGCTCAGGATAAACAAAACCTGTTGTGAACACACAGTGGAATACTGTGCTGCATTTGTGGTCACTGTTTCTTGGTGCCCTACAGGAACTTTTATCTATCTGTCTGTCCGTCTGTCTATCCATTCGTCTATCTATCTATTATCTATTTATCTATCTATTGTCTGTCTGTCTATCTATCTATCTATCTATCTATCTATCATCTACAGGATCTCTATATACTTCAGGCTGTCCTAGAACTCACTATGTAGATGAGGCTGGCCTCAAACTCACTCTTCTCAAGTCCTGGGATTAAAGGCTGGAGCCCCTTGGGGCTAGAGACATGGCTCAGCGGTTGAGAGCACTGACTGCTCTTCCAAAGGTCCTGAGTTCAATTCCCAGTCCTGAGTTCAATTCCCAGCAACCAGGTAGTGGCTGACAACCATCTGTAGTGGAATAAAGATGCCTCTTCTGGTGTGTCTGAAGACAGCTACAAGATATATATATATTTAAAAGTCCCATTCTGGCTTAGAAATGTCTTATTCAGGCACTTTTGTGATTGGCCCTCTTTACACCTAGAAGATGCTGCTCACTCTGAGTCAGGGGCATCTTTCCCCTCAGTGAATCCTTTTGGAGCTACTGTCACAGACCTGCCCTAGGCTGAGCTCTTAGCTGATCCCAGGTGCAATCAGTCTGACAATCAATGATTAAACATCACAACTCTCTTACTTATTTTTATTGTTTCTGGATTTCTATTCTCTATCCCCCAACATACACACACACACACACACACACACACACACACACACACACACACACCACACAAGCACACGCACACACACCACACAAGCACACGCGCACACACACACATGCTCACACATTCTTCTTTGAGACAGGTTCTCACTATGTAGCCGTCATCCGAGGGCCAGCCCAGCCTGGAACTCCCTTTGTAGATTAAGCTCGCCTTGAATACACAGAGATCCAACTGCCTTTGCCACTTGAGTGCTATTAAAGGCTGTACCATCGTGCCTGGCATACTTCTGTTAAAAATTTATTTTTTTAAATTTATTTTATATATGTGAGTGTTTTGCCTGTATATGTGTGCACCACGTGACTGGTGTCCACATGTGGGTGCTGGGATCTGAGTCCTGGTCCTCTGCCTGGCACAGCACATGCTCTCAACTATGCAGCCCTCTCTCTGGCCCCTCACACTTGCCTTTGTTGGGGGGTTTGGGGGTTAGAGGGCGTTGTCTGTGATATGGTCACATTTTCATAGTTTGTTCTCCTGTCTTCTTTTGGAGTGTATGCTCTGTGTCTTCACAGTGTGTGTGGACTGAGTGCTCTTCCTTACTGTGACACAGTACCCAGAGAAAACAGCTTAAGAAAGGGTTATTTTGACTCCCTGTTGCAGAGTTGCTTGGCACATCACTGTGGGGAGGAAAGGGGAAAGGGAGAGGCAAAGGAGGTGGGAAGAGAGAGGTCTGGTTCAGGGCTTTTCCCTTTTACTCAGTTCTAGCCTTTCGGGGCCAGTCTTCCTTCCTCTGCTAACCCTCTCTGGAAAGGACGCACTTAGAGCTGTGATATTTTAATCTTCCGGGTGGATCTCTCTGTGTAGCCCTGGCTGTCCTGGAACTCACTCTGTAGACCAGGCTGGCCTCGAACTCAGAAATCCGCCTGCCTCTGCCTCCCAAGTGCTGGGATTAAAGGCGTGCACCACTGCCCGGCTCCTGGGTGGTGCCTCCTCCTCCTCCTCCTCTTCCTCCTCCTTCTCCTCCTCCTCCTCTTCTTCTTTGGTGGTGTTTCGAGACAGGGTTTCTCTGTGTAGTCCTGGCTGTCCTAGAACTCACTCTGTAGACCAGGCTGGCCTCGATCCTGGGTGCTTCTTAACCCACTAAGTTGGCAGTCTGTGTACTGCCAGACAGTAAATTCAAAGGGTGTCAGTAGTACAGCTGTGTCCTCTAGGTTGACCATGACTTTACTGCCTTGAAGCAGAGCAGCTATGGTGATCTACAAGCCTCCCTTGTAGGTCAGGCCTACTAACAGTCCTTTATGGTGGGACAGGAAAGGGTCATGACACTCTGGAGACTCATTAGTCCCTTCTCCTTCCCAGGATCCCAATAGCCACTGTATAAGAAGTGAACAGTTACCATGCAGTGGTGGCGCATGCCTTTAATCCCAGCACTTGCGAGGCAGAGGCAGGTGGGTTTCTGAGTTCGAGACCAGCCTGGTCTACATTCAGGGAGTAAGTTCCCTGACAGCAGAGACTCCGCAGAACCTCTTTTGAGACCATAAGCTACTCAAAGACCATGTGCTACCCAGGGCCCAATTACCCTGAAGTTAAGCCTCAGATGCCAAGAAAAGCCATGACTGCCGGAAGCAGAAGACTCAGTTTTTGACCTTGGTGTGGTGTTGAAATTACACTCATTGTGTCGGGGGCACTTGGTGTGTCTTCCGGATTTGGGAAGCCTTTTCTCGGTCAGGGGAGATAACTCATTTAGGAAAGCACTGGCCACACAGGCATGAAGACCCAAGTTCATAGTGCCAGTGACTGACAGGCCTATAATTCAAGCACTTCTGTGGTCAGGTGGGAAGTAGAGACAGGAGAATCAGAAGCTCAGGGCCAGTGAGTTGTAACGCCTTGTTTCAATGAGGGTGGAATGTGAGAATTCAGGTCCCAGGTTGTCCTCTGACCACATGCGCTGGGGAACACACATGCATGCTTGTAGTCACACACAGAAACATTTTAAATCCTTTCTCTTGCTGTTGTAATTTTCTTCCCTCCTTTCTTCCTATAATTCCTACTAGTCTGGTATAAAATCCCAAGGCATTGCTTCTTCCTCTAACACAGAAGACCTGGCCACAGAATCTTCAGATAGGAAAGCATTCAGTGCCGGGCAATGGTGGCATGCGCCTTTAATCCCAGCACTCCGGAGGCAGAGGCAGGCGGATTTCTGAGTTCGAGACCAGCCTGGTCTACAGAGTGAGTTCTAAGACAGCCAGGGCTATACAGAGAAACCCTGTCTCGAAAAACAAAACAAAACAAAAAAAAAAGGAAAGCATTCAGTGCTGCTAGATGCAACAATGTGGCTGGCTTCACATTTCCTTTTCATCTTGTCCCCCTCTCTTAGAGCTTTTTGTAATTCTTACACACACACACACACACACACCCTGAGAGAGGTTTCTCTGTGTAGCCCTGAATGTCCTGGAGCTTACTCTGTAGACCAGGCTGGCCTCAAACTCAAAAGAGATCCACCTGCCTCTACCTCAGAGTGCTGGGATTAAAGGTGTGTGCTACCATGACCAGGGAATTTATGTTCATTTTTGTATTTGGTTTGAGATGAGAGTTCAACTTCTTTTCTTTCTTTCTTTCTTTCTTTCTTTCTTTTTCTTTCTTCCTTCTTTCTCTTTCTTTGGTGTGTGTGTGTGTGTGTGTGTGTGTGTGTGTGTGTGTTGCTGTTGTTTTGGGTTTCTTTAAGATAGGGTCTCTCTGTGTAGCCCTGGCTGTCCTGGAACTTGCTCTGTAGACCAGGCTGGTCTCAAACTCAGAGACCCACCTGCTTTGTGCTGAGTGCTGGGATGAAAGGTGAGCGCCACCACCGTCCTGCTCAACTTCTCTCTTTTGATGTGTCTGGGTTATCTCAGCACCACATTCTTCCCCACTGAATTGCCTTCACGTGGTCATCAAAAAAACCTGCTGAAGCTGGGTGTGACGGCTAGCATTTTTAATTCCAGCACTTGAAAGGCCAGAATCAGGAGGATCCCTTTGAGTTCCAGACAGCCAGGGTTTATAGTGCAGTGTCTCAGAAAACAGCAGTGGGTTCTGGTGAGATGGCTCCGTGGTTAAGTGAACTTAATGCTCTTCAGAGGACTTGGGCTTGATTCCAGCACCACATGGTGGCTCATGACCCTTTGTTGCTCCAGATCTGATGCCCTCTTCTGATCTCTGTGGGCACCAGGCACATAAGGTGTTACACAGACATATATCCAGGCAAACACTCATATACATAAAATAAAATGAATACATTTTTAAAAATTGACTGTAATATAAGGGTTTGGGTGGGTCTAGGTTCAATTCTGTTAATTTAGCATGCGAGGTAAGAGTTGTCTCTAGCCGGGCAGTGGTGGCGCACACCTTTAATCCCAGCACTCGGGAGGCAGAGGCAGGCAGATTTCTGGGTTCGAGGTCAGCCTGGTCTACAGAGTGAGTTCCAGGACAGTCAGGGTTATACAGAGAAACCCTGTTTCGAGAAACCCTGTTTCGAAAAGAGTTCTCTAGCTCCCTTATATGTGTATATTATACCAGTACCATGGAGTCTTAATGATTATCATTAATAATAATAATAATAAATTATGGGCATTTTGCCCATAAGCATGTGTGGTGGTTTGGATGAGATTGGCTCCCATGGGCTTAGATATTTCAATGCTTGGTTCCCAATTTGGTGGACTGTAAGGAAGGTCTTGTTGAAGTAGGTGTGGCCTTGGGGAAAATATGTCAGTGAGCTGGGGTGGGCTTTGAGATTTCAACGTGTGTGACTGGCTGGAGATATCAAAAGTGAAGGTCAGGCCCCAGGCTCTCTGTCTTCAAATTGAGGATCAAATATGACACTCAGCTACTACTCCAACACCATATTGGCCGGCCACCATGGTGATTATGAACGGATCCTCTGAAGTGGTAAGCAAGGCCGGAAATCAATGTTTCCTTTTAGAAGTTACCTTGTTTGTGATTTTATCACAGCAATAGAAATGTATCCAAGTCAGTGTGTCAGTGTTCAAAGAAGCCACCATGCAGACCTGAAGAGGTCTTCAGATCCCCGGAAATAAGGTTGTGAGGTCCACCTGGTGCTGGGAACTGACCCCAGGTGAGCAACCTCTGAATCACTAAACCATCTCTTCGCACCTCAGGACTGGAGTCTTTTGGTTTTTTTTTTTTTTAAACAACAACAACAAAACAAACAAACAAACAAAAACAGGGTTTATCTATGTAATCATCCTGATGTCCTGGATTTCACTTTGTAGACCAGACTGGCCTTGAACTCCAAGATCCACCTGCCTCTGCCCACAGAGTGCTGGATTGAAGGTGCTGAGTTTTGAAATCAGGAGATGTGAATGTCCAGGTTTGTCCCCGTGTCCTGCATCTCTACAGGTTCACCGAACTCATCTGAGTGCTTTGATTTACCATAGACTTCTTAGGAATTTTATTTTGTCATGTGGTACTAGGGATTCATCTTAGAGCCTCACATATGCTGGGAAACTGTGCTACTGCCCAGTTGTGCTGGTTGCTTGACACAGCCTAGAATCACAAGGGAAGGCTGGCCGGATGCAAGCAGGAGCTTGTCTGGGTTGCCTGAATTGATGTTGGAAGGTCTAGGCTGAAGGCAGCAGCAACATTCCCTGGGTTTGAACCCAGGGTTGTATATGAATAGGGAATGGGGCGGGCTGAGTACACGGCAGGCAGGCAGGTATTTCTCTATTCTTGACATGGACAGTATGGACTAGCTGTTTCATGCTCCTGCTGTCGAGCGAGCTGAGTACACGCAGGCAGGCAGGTATTTCTCTATTCTTGACATGGACAGTATGGACTAGCTGTTTCATGCTCCTGCTGTTATGACTCCCTGACAATGATGGACTAGAATCTGGAACTGTAAGGTAAATCTTTCTTCCCTAAGATGCTTTTGCCAGGAATTCTTTTGTTTTGTTTTGTTTTCCAAGACAGTTTCTCTGTGTAGCTTTGGCTATCCTGGAGTCACTCTGTAGACCAGGCTGCCTCCTGAGTGCTGCCTGGCACTTGCCAGGATATTTTATGTCAACAAAAGAAATAAAACTAAATCAGATGGTGGAGACTGAGGACAGCCTAGGCTAAGAGGTAACTCAAGGCCTGGCCTAAGACTCAGCTACAGCTCAGTAGCAGAGCAGCTGATGGTCTAGTGTGCACAAGGCTGTGGGATTGGTTCATAGACTTAACAGACCACCACAACAACAAATTTACAAGAGTTTGGTGGGGTTCTCTTGTTGTTTTGAGACAGGTCTCATTATGTAGACCTGGATGGAGATGAACTGGAATTTGCTGTGTAGACCAGGGTAGCCTAACTCAGGGGGATTTGCCATCCTCTGCTTCCCAAGAGCTTGGATTAGAGGTGTGTGCTACTATGCCCAGACTGTAACTCTAATTAAAAACAAAACAAAACACTTTTGCATAAAAGTAGGATTTCTTCTGAGGTTTCCATCATTAGGGAGGTTTAGGAATTTGGGGTTTTTCTTGTTTTCTATTTGTTTGACTTAGGTCTAGATTAGAGAGGTCTTAAGAGAATCTGTTTTGGATTTCCTTAGCTACAAAAGCGGCTTCCTATTAATATTCAGACACACCGGTTATTCATCTGTACTTGGTCACATTACATCCTTGGTTTTCCTGGCCTCATTCTGAAAGAAGGCTTTGAGTCCCGACACCCCACGGGAAAGGCGTGAGGTGGGACTCAGGGTTGACTCACAGGGCCAGCCCTAGACAGCTCATGTCTGAGGTCACACCACAGGAGAGGAGGCATGCTAGCTTCAGGAACGGAATCTGTCCTGACAACTTCTCTGGCTCCTTCTTGTCCTGCCTGCCTGGGTTGGGAGTTGCCCGTGTGAGGTCAGGGACTTAGCACATTGTAAGACTGGAGCGCTGAGGGTTTACACTCTCGTCCATCTCCCCCTTTCCACACTGGCAGCAAATATCAGAATGCATACAAGCCGGAGGACAATTTGCAGGAGTGAGTTCTCCTCTTTTACTCTGTGGGTCCCACGAATTAAACTCATGTCATCAAGTTTGGCAGCATGTGTCTCTACCCACTGAACCAATTTACCAGCTCCAGATTATGAATCCTGAGATTCAGTCCCTTTACTGCACAAGGATAGAGCCAATAAAGTTTTTCTCTCTGTTACATATTAGTTCTGGTGCAAACATTCCATGGCTCTATTCATACCGATAATGGATATTCATGTCATTTCTAGCTTTTTTTGTTATAGGACCTGGAGTGTTATTTGTTTTATACATGTTCTTTCAGTACATTTCAAATCATTTATTTATTTATCTATTTATCTATCTATTTATTTCAAGGCAGAGTATCTCTGTGTAGTTCTGGCTCTCCTGGAACTCACTTTGTAGACCAGGTTGGCCCTCGCACTGGAATTAAAGGTGTACACCACCAGCATCCAGCCAAACCTTTCTTAAAACATCGTTAACGGTTTATTTTGCTTTGTAATTATGTACACGAATCTTTGTCTATGTGTGGGTCATGTGCCTGAAGTGCCTGTAGAGGCCAAAAGAAGGTGTCAGATCCTTAAGATTTGAGGTAATCAGCTGCCTAATGTGCAGCTGAGAACTCAACCCTGGTCCCCAATAAAGAGCAACACAGATATTTAACCAGTGAGCCATCTTTCCAGCTCCCTTACAATTTTTGAAAATCAGCCAGGCACTGTAGTGAACACCTTTAATAGGGAGGCAGATGTTGGCATAGTTTTTCTTTTGGTGGCTTTTTTATTGGGTTCTTATACCTATCACTCTTCCAACCCACAACACTGGGTAGGAGAGAAAGGTTAGAGGGGGAAGGGCGTGACCTTTTTCAGCCAACAAAATAGACTATTTCCCGATGATTAGGGGCACTGGGTTCCTTGGTACTGTCCAGTCTTTGTCATCAGGATATCTCCAACTTCTTGTCTTTGCTCATGAACACTTGAGAAACTTCAACAACAGCAACCAGGCGTGGCAAGGGGAGCAGCAGCCTCCTAGGCCTTCTTGAAGCTCTCCCCTTTATCTCCTCTCCAGAGTCCCCAGAATTCAACTGTCTGTAGCTGGCAAGGATCTCACCCCCGCTAGTGCACGAGGCAAATCATAATCACCTGCTGCGAGATAGCCTCTTATCACACACCTGGGATTCAAGCATAAAACATTCACATATCATAACTGGTTTTTTAAAAAATCAAAATTCTCACTACAGGCAGAGCCAGGCTGATTTCTGAAGATGAGGCCAGCTGGTCTACATAGCAAGTTCCAGGCCAGCAAGGGCTATATAGTAAGACACTATCTCAAAACAATAACTAAGAATTTTAAATGTATTCATTTATGTGTGTATATTCACATAAAAGCGCCAAGGCAGGTGTAGAAATCAGGGGACAACCTGTAGGAGCCATTTCTCTTCTCCGTTGGGTTCCTAGGGATTGAACTCAGGTTGGCAGGCTTGTTGGTAAGCACCCCCATCTGATGAGCTACCTTGCAAGTCTATGTTCAGGTAAAGATTTTGCATAGAATTGTGGTACTGTGGAGCATGCATAACTTGATGACGTCGCTAATGTTGCTAGCTGTGGTTAAATTCTCCCAATATCCCAGGCACGCCTTTAGTCCCAGCCCTCTGGAGACAGAAGCAGGTGAATCTCTGAGTTCATGGCTAGCCTGGTCTACAGAGTGAGTTCCAGGGCAGCCACTGCTACACAAAGAAACCCTGTTGTGAGAACTAAACAAACAAACAAATAAAACTTTATAAAACTTAAAAACTGTTTTAAGTATGTTTTGACTATGTGTATATACGGAGGCATATGCCTTGTACTTAAGGGCCAGAAGAGGGCATTGTGTGCTCTGGATCTGGCATTCCAGACAGTTGTGAGCTGTCAGCTGGGTGCAGGGAACTGGACATAGGTCCGCTACAAGAGCATCAAGTACTTGTTACTGCTGAGCCGTCTCTCCAGCACCCCATCCTTTTTTTTTTTTTTTTTTTTTTTTTGAGACAGCGTCTTACGTCATCTCGGCTGGCCTGGAACTCTCTACACTAGATTGGCCTCAGACTCTTAGATCTTCCTGCCTCTGCCTTTCAAGTGCTGGAGAGACGTTCAGAATGTGAAATGCTAGCCATGTGACAACAGGGACCTGAGCCTTATCCTCAGAACCCAGGGAAATAAGCAGGTGTGGTGGTGTATGCTTGTAATCCTAGGGCTGAAGAGGCAAAGATAGAAAGATCTCTAGGGCCTGCTGGACAGCCAGCTAATTGGTGGGGAGCTCTAGACCAATGAGAGATCCTGTCTTTCAACCCCTGGAACACAAGTGAGCTGCTTTGCCCACTTGGAATTTATGTGGATTTTGGGAGAGCTAATCTTTCTGCTTGGGCACCAAGACCTTTAACTGCTGAGCCATCTCCCCAGCACTGGGTGCATTTCTGAATTGCAGTGGGTTTGTTGTGGTGATGCTCAAGGTAGGAACTACTTCAATAGGAAGACAGGAAACAGACTAGGCATGAGGGTGTACCCTTGCACTTTGGGCATCGGGAAGGCTGAGGCCGAGTAGGAATTTGAGGCCAGCCTGAGCTATGCAGCAAGACTGTCTAAAAATATAATAATAAAGAGGAGAAGAATCAGGCCAGAAACAAGAAATATGAAAACAATAGTTTTAAAGTTTAATTGCTCCATTCCTCCTGGATAGATCACAGATGTACAGAAGTCTCTCTGGACAAAGCAGTGTCCTCCCCCTGCTCACACCCTCCTGGTCCCCCTCTTTCTTTTCAGGGGCCAAAAACATGCCTACTGTTTCCAGCTCTTTATGGTGAGTTTACATGCAATAGCTTCAATTCCAAACTTTATGAAAACTAGAAAGCATCTTGAGGTCAAGGGCTGTCATCTTTACCCCTAACCTTTGGCATTCACTGACTCACAGTTTAATGTGGAGCTTGAATGAGGAAGTCCCCCTGGGGGGGAAGCCTCGTGACCAGTTACTTCTCTGGCCAATGTGGGATGCTCTGAAGTGTCCACAGGCTTTTTCAAAGCTCCTGCTTGAGGCTGCCAACATTTTGGGAGGTTTCCCCTATTCACCAGGAGCTAGTGTTGAAGCACCAGAATTTGACAGGGGGGGGGGG
>JADRCH010000285.1:0-22701 GCA_019843965.1 Rhynchomys soricoides
AGGAAATGACCACAGCTTATCAATCTTGCATAAGAATCTTCCACAGTTTGTCAATCCATAAGATATTCACAAAGCCTGTCAGTCATATAGAGGAAATACCCACAGTCCGTCAGTCACCCATAATCTGTCACTCCCACCTGGTAACAAACACAGCCTGTCAATCATCCATAGAAAATGCCCTCATTCTGAGAATTCTCTAGAGGACACACCTGCTGGACCAGTGTCATAGGTTCCTTCCAGGTCTGGGCCAGTGCCCTGAGTAGACCTTGGGTGCAAACTCCTCAGCCAGTCCCATAAAACTCAGAGGAAGCTCCACTCCCAGACCCTCTAACGTACCCAGGCTCACAGGATCACAGGAGCTCAGGATCTCAAGGTCACAGAGGTAGCTTGATCCCCAGGAGCTCTGTCACACCCAGGATCTCAGGATGGCAGGATCCCAGAGTCACAGGATCCCAGAGACAGCTGGTCTCTGAGGAGTTCTGACACAACCAGGATCACAGGAAGGACAGGCCCTAGTCAGATAAAGGAAGGGCAGGGAGCATTAGAGATAACCAGATGGCAGGAGGCAAGCACAAGAATATAAGCAACAGAAACCTGGGTTACCTGGCATCATCAGAACCCAAACCTCCCACCATATCAAATCCTGGATACACCATCACATCAAAAAAGCAGGAATCGGATTTAAAATCACTTCTCATGATGATATAGAGGACTTTTAAAAGGTCATAAGTAACTCCCTTAAGGAAATACAGGAGAACACAGTTAAACAGCTCGAGGCCCTTAAAGAGGAAACACAAAAATCCCTTAAAGGATTACAGGAAAACACAGCCAAACAGGTGAAGGATAGAAACAAAACCATCCAGGATCTAAAGATGGAAACAGAAACAATAAAGAAATAACAAAGGGAGACAACCAGAGGAATTGAAAACCTAGGAAAGAGATCAGGAGTCAGAGATGCAAGCATCACCAATAAAATAAAAGAGATAGAAGAGAGAATCGCAAGTGCAGAAGATACCATAGAAAACATTGACACAACAGTCAAAGAAAATGCAAAATGCAAAACGCTTCTAACCCAAAATATGCAGGAAATCTAGGACACAATGAGAAGACCAAACCTAAGGATAATAGATATAGAAGGGAATGAAAATTCCCAACTTAAATGGTCAGTAAATATCTTCAACAAAATTATAGAAGAAAACTTTCCTAACCTAAAGAAAGGAGTTCCCATGAGCATACAGGAAGCCTACAGAACTCCAAATAGACTTGACCAGAAAAGTAATTCCTCCTGTCACATAAAAATCAAAACACCAAATGCACTAAACAAAGAAAGAATATTAAAAGCAGTAAGGGGAAAAGGTCAAGTAACATATAAAGGCAGACCTATCAGAATCACACCAGACTTCTCACCAGAGACTATGAAAGCTATAAGATCCTGGGCAGATGTCATACAGACCCTAAGAGAACACAAATGTCAACCTAGGCTACTATACCCAGCAAAACTCTCAATTACCATAGAGGGAGAAAACAAGATATTCCATGACAAAACCAAATTTACACAATATCTTACCACAAATCCAGCCCTACAAAGGATAATAGATGGAAAACACCAACCCAAGGAGGGAATCTACACCCTAGAAAAAAAGCAAGAAAGTAATCTTTCAACAAACCCAAAAGAAGATGGCCACACAAACATAAAACCACCTCTAACAACAAAAATAACAGAAAGTAACAATCACTTTTCCTTAATATCTTTTAACATCAATGGACTCAATTCCCCCAATAAAAAACCATAGACTAAGAGAATGGATATGTAAACTGGACCCAGCATTTTGCATACAGGAAAGGCACCTCACCAACAAAGAGAGACACTACCTCAAACTAAAAGGCTAGAAAACAACTTTCCAAGCAAATCGTGCCCCCCAAAATCTGGAATGGCCATTCTAATATCGAATAAAATCAACTTTCAACCAAAAGTTATCAAAAAAAATAAATAAATAAGGAAGGACACTTTGTGCTATTCAAATAGAAATTTTTAAGGGGGTAACTTCAGCAAGTGTTATAGGTACCTGATGAGTCTCAGTGTAATGGCCTCAGGAAACACAAAGGAATGGTGCTGTTTGCTCAGAGTGAAGCTAACACATCTTCAAGGGAGAACATTTATTTGAATTTTGTGTTCACATTAGGGAGGTGAGTCCTATATATGTTAGAAGACTAGTATTTATTTTCCCTGAATTTAGTCAGAGTTGTCAACTTATTTCTAGTTGAGTGTGACAGTAGTAAGGCTTTCAAAACCTACTGAAAACAGGTAACATTAAACATGTGATTTATGAGGTTAGGTTGTGTGCTATTTTGACTGAAGTCAACTTTGTCATTTCAAAGGAGGAAAAATGAATGTCCTATAAAACTGTAAGAGTTGATCTGTCAGAAATAATTTCCAACTGCATCATGACTGGATTTGTAAACTGGACCCAGCATTTTGCTGCATACAGGAAACGCACCTCAGTGACCAAAACAGACACTACCTCAGAGTAAAAGGTTGGAAAACAATTTTCCAAGCAAATGTTCCCAAGAACCAAGCTGGAGCAGCCATTCTAATATCGAATAAAATCAATTTTCAACCAAAAGTTATCAAAAAAGTTATGGAAGGACACTTCATACTGGTCAAAGGAAAAATCTACCAAAATGAACTCTCAATTCTGAACATCAATGCTCTAAAAATCACAGGTGGTATAATAATAATTTATGTTTAAAATGCACACATATGGCACAGTTCAGGTAGGTGACACATTCAGAAAGATAGATAGGACTCAAGGGATTGTTTTCTAAAGCATTCTTTAACAGTGATTACAATTGAAATGATTATAATTTTATAGAATTTTCCAGACCCCACTGGTACAATTTTATTTGTTGCAAACACTTTGAATCCTTTTATTTCCCACACCTGTGGTTTAACAAGTAAAAAAATCAAATGTCCTGAAAAAAATCCCACACTTCATTCTTTACAGAAATAGTCACTGCAGAACTCAAAATATTTAAGGGGAAACTTCAGCAAGTGTCATAGGTATCTGATGAATCTCAGTGTAATGGCCTTGGGAAACACAAAGGAATGGTGCTCTTTGCTCAATGAAGTTAACATCTCTTTGAGGGCTTCTCTGTGTAGCCCTGGCTGTCCTGGAACTCCCTCTATAGACCAGGCTGGCCTCGATCTCAGAAATCCGCCTGCCTCTCCCTTCCAAGTGCTGGGATTAAAGGCGTTCGCCACCACCACCCGGCACTTGTAGACATTTCTAGAATAATTAAAATGCTATGTTTTTGGCTAAATCTTTAGAAGCCAATATTATCATCATCTTATACTTTCACATTATAAATATGATTAAAATAAATTAAATCACCTTGTAAAAACATTATGCAATTGGAAATTATTTCTGACAGATCAACTCTTACAGTTTTATAGGCCATTCATTTTTTCCTTCTTTGAAATGACAAAGAAAAGTTGACTTCAGTCAAAATAGCCCACAACCTAATCTCATAAATCACACGTTTAATGTTGCCTGTTTTCAGTAGGCTTTGAAAACCTTACTATTGTCACACTCAACTAGAAATAAGTTGACAACTCCTGACTAAATTCAGAGAAAATAAGTACTAGTCTTCTAAAATATACAGGATTTGCCTCCCTAATGTGAACATAAAATTCAGATATCTTGAATGTTTTCCCTTGAAGATATGTTAGCTTCACTCTGACAAGGAGCGTTTCTTTGTGTTTCCCAGCGTCATTGCACTGAGATTAATCAGATACCTACAACACTTGCTGAAGTTACCCCTTAAATATTTCCATTTGACCAACATGAAGTGTCCTTCGTTATCTTTTTTGATAACTTTTGGTTGAAAGTTGATTTTATTCGATATTAGAATGGCTACTCCAGCTTGTTTGAGACCATTAGCTTGGAAAATTGTTTTCCAACCTTTTACTCTGTCTTTGTAACTGAGGTGCGTTTCCTGTATGCAAAATGCTGGGTCCGGTTTACATATCCAGTCTGTTAGTCTATGGCTTTTTATTGGGGAATTGAGTCTATTGATGTTAAAAGATATTAAGGAAAAGTGATTGTTGCTTCCTCTTATTTTTGATGTTATTTTTATGTTTGTGTGGCTATCTTCTTTTGGGTTTGTTGAAAGAGAATTACGTTCTTGCTTTTTCTAAGGTGTAGTTTCCTTCCTTGTGTTGATATTTTCCATTTATTATCCTTTGTTGGGCTGGATTTGTGAAAAGATATTGTGTAAATTTGGTTTTGTCATGGAATATCTTGTTTTCTCCCTCTATGGTAATTGAGAGTTTTGCTGGGTATAACACCCTAGGCTGGCATTTGTGTTCTCTTAGGGTCTGTATGACATCTGCCCAGGATCTTCTAGCTTTCATAGTCTCTGGTGAGAAGTCTGATGTGATTCTGATAGGTCTACCTTTGTATGTTACTTGACCTTTTTCCCTTACTGCTTTTAATATTCTTTCTTTGTTTCGCGTATTTGGTGTACAGAGTAGCTTTCACAGGCTATGAGTAAAATGGTGATAGCTCTTAAAGTCTTGCTTCCTTGTCTTGCTTCTTAGAGAAGGGTCTTGCAAACATGAATTAGCTACCTGACACTGAAGTAATGGTGTTGTGAGAATTTATTAATCATCAATACACTTAAATCTGTGGCTGTTTATCCTGTTGCTTTTCCATAAAACTTCCAGGACATATTAAAATTCCATGAGAGGCACATTTGCATCAGCTTGTACATTGCCAGGGGTCAGCCCCGGCAGTTCTTCTTTCTTGTTTAGTTCTTGAGGCAGCAGAGAGAGAATAGCATCTGTGGGGGTAAGATTTGGTATTACAAGATGTATAGGGCTGCTGTACAGTAATACAATGTTTACCTGTCTTAAGTCTAAGTCACTTTGCTGTGGGGCCTTATGTGCCTGTCTGAGTTTTTCTGAGGCCTGAAACTCGTTAGCCCCTCATCATGAAGCATAAGGGGATTAAGAGAAAGGAGTATTGCAAGTGCTCCTTTCTTTGGAGAGTCAGCCAGGAACCTCTCTGGTAAGACTGCTTAACTCTTCATGAGCTAGAGCGGAGGGAAAGGAAAAGAAGTAAGATACTTTGTATAGGAAAATATGCACCGACACATATTCATTCTAATATTCATTCACCCACACCCTGGCAAGGCCTGATCATCTGTCACAATCAACTCCACAAGCATTCATGCGTGCCTACATGCATACACATATAACCTGCACATACCCATATAGAAAAACAGACATATACACTGGAATGGATGGACGAATGGATGGATGGATGACGCAAAGCTCCTCAAGCCAAAACCTTGAAACAACTTTATTTCTTTTTTCTGGTCTTTTTATACCTTCTTAGACAAAAATTTCTATAAAAAGTTACCTCAGACCTAAAATGTGACATAAAATGGGAGTTAAGTACAAAGCCGAGTTTAATTATAATATACACATTAAAAGCTCAAAGCAAGAGTTTTTACATGGCCTTAACCTCGTGCACACCTGTGACTTTATCCTTGGACCTAAATGATTTTCCTTGAACACTTGTCCCAAGTCTTTAGTGTGATTATGAAAACTCATTGTATTTCTTCTTATGCAGTCTTTACTTACCATTCTGAGAAGTGGGCACATTCTAGTCGTGATTCTAAATTTATTATGTCTTTTTAGCAACTAAGACCATCTCGAAAAACTTTCTTCCTAAAATTATTTGAATAAAATCAGGAATTACAACCTATTTGTCTATATAGCATCACCCCAAGATAGTACATTTTATTATTCTGCAGGGCTCTGCCCAAAATTGTGGGCTAATTACTAATGATATATATATACAGGAAATGCATGTTAATAGCAGGAATATTTACTAAAATGATTTTTAATGGGCACTGTCTACTGGAGCAAATCCATCATAGATTTTAATCCAAGGCAGACCCATCTCAGAAAGATCACCTGCTAGTTTTTATCTTCTCTTTGTTGGCTTCTGACAGTACATCAAACTTACTTTTTATGTTTTCATGTATAGAATTTTGACAATCTTCTTAAATATATGCTCTTCCCCTTGATAATCTAAAAGATATTACCAGAATATCTATGATGTAATATTGAAAATTATACAAAAATTAAATTACTATCCTCAGTGAACCTTATATCTATGCTGGATTGATTTACCATAGTACTTCTCTTTCATAATCAAAAGTACAGAGGAGCATCAAGAACCAAAAAAACCACTTTACACAATATTTTTAAAAGTGAAAGAAAATGTAGTCTTACTTATAGCAGTGAGGTTTCTGCAGGTCTCCAACATTATATCTTTGAGGAGACTCTTCTGGGAAGGATGTAGCAAAGTGCACTCTTCCAGAGTGAAATTTATGTTTACAAAGTCATAGGTCACTGCATCCTAAAATGTCCCATATATGTGTACAACAGAAAGAATAATACTGACAACATTGTAAATGGATACTTCTTTAACAATGTATTCAAACAATTTTCGTGGTTTCCACCCTCATTTCATGACAAAGCAATTCTAATGTTATCATCAAGTCATTTTATAAGGAAACTGAAAAAGAAGTTCACCCTTGTCATTTCTGTGTCCTTTCAATAGGATACAGCATTGGAAGAGAAATGCCTACTATGATGGTTTGAATATGCTTAGCCCCAGGAGTGGCACTATTAGGAGGTGTGGCCTTGTTGGAGCAGGATTGTCACGGTTGGCATGGGCTTTAAGACCCTCATTCTAGCTGCCTAAAAGTGAGACTTCTCCATGCATCCTAAGGATGAAGATGTAGAACTCTGAGTTCCTCCTGCACCATGCCTGCCTGGATGCTGCCATGCTTTTGCCTTGATGATAATGAACTAAACCTCTGAAGCAGTAAGCCAGCCCAGTTAAATGTTGTCTATGTAAGACTTGCCCTGGTCATGGTTTCTTTTCACAGCAGTAAAACCCTATCTAAGACAGAAACTGGTACAAGGGACTGGGGTGTGGCTGTGATAGGCCTGACCATGCTTTTGTTTGGAAGCATGTGGATTTGAGGGACTTTGGACTTGAAGAGCAGTGGAATGCTTTCAGTGTGGTTTAGTGGGTTATCCTAGTAGGAACATGGGAGACTTGGTGGCTGAGAGTGATTTGAACTGTGCAGACCTACCGCAAGAGGTTTCAGGAGAGAAGAATTTTAGTATGTGGCCTAGAGACTGTTTTTGTGGTATTTTGCTGTAGAATGTGGCTGTTTTTTGCCCCTGTCTGAAAAGTCTACCTGTAGTTAAGGTAAAGAAATTTGTATTAATTACATTGACAAAGGAAGTCTAGCAGAGACTTTGTTCTCTGGTTACATCTCATGAAGAACATTTTGAACAAGCAACAGCAAGTTTAGAAAGGAAAAATATAAAATATATAGTTCTAGTATTAAAGGAGCACCAGGAAATGAGATGGAGCTGGATTCTGTGTTCAAGAATATTAAACTGAATTAGGAAGTAATGACATTTGAGCAAGGTTCCACCCAGCTAAATTTAGGTCCAGGCATTTAATCCCAGCAGAGAGAAGCAAGCAGATCTCTTGAGTTCAAGACCAGCCTGGGACAGAGCAAGTTCTAGGTGAAGAAAAGCTTAAGCCCAGGCATAGTGATCCACACTGTTAATTCCAGGAGAGAGAGCCATGCAGATCTCTGAGTTCAAGGTCAGTCTACAGAGCAAGCTCCAGGACAGCCAAGCTTAGGCAGTGAAGGAAAACAGAAAGCTGGTGATGATGTAGTATAATAAGGGGCCATGTTCCAGCTCAGAAAGCAGCAGAACTCAGCAGCTTCAGCCACGTGGCTCTGGCTTTAAAGTCAACAATAGAAGAGACTACTGGAGCAATTGATGCTAGTTAGCTGGAGCTAAGAAATTTAGCGGTGACTAGGAAGAGACCAGCATCACTGAGGTAAACTCTTCTGGGAAGTGTTTTCTGAGAGCACAAAGAAGCTGTGTTCCAGAGACAGCCAAGGTTGCACCTCATTCTGCAGCTGGACTTGGTAATGTGTAGGAATTACTCAGATGGTACTGGTGTTGAAGGCATGAAAGGGTCATGAAGAGCAGCTGAGGCTTGGCACTGTGAGAGGCCATGGAAGACCACTGGTGAAGGTGCAACCTCAATTGCCATTGACAGCCCAGGAATGAAACAGTCAGGCAAAGAAGTTAAGGCTTGGCACCATGAAGAGAGCCTATGAGAGGCTATTGGTGAAGCTTTGTTGCAGCAGAAGACCTTTGTACATTGGAAATGCCAGTACCATGGGATGATCAGCAAGAACAGCAGCAGCAACAGCAGTGGAGTAGAGTCAACCAGAACCTACATTGCTACAGAATGCACAGCTGGAGATGTGACCCAAACCCTTTGGAAGAGCCCAGAAGATCTTGTGTGGATCCCAAACATTGGAACAAGAAGGTGTAGAATAGAAGTTGCCTTGGAGACCACAAAATGTTAGAGATGCCAGAGCTGAGGCATATCTGAGGAAAGCTGCTAACAGGAGTGGAAGCAGCCAGGAGAAAGAAGTTTGTTGCAGTCAACAAAGATAAAAAGGAGTGGAGATCTGAAGACGGCTTTCACATCAGACATGGAGATGCAGAGTTTGGAGTTTGTCCATCTGGTGTCCTGACTTGCTTTGGGGATTACACTTAAGTGATTCGATGAATCTCAGAAGAGCCTTTGAACTTTAGACCTTTAACATTGTTGAGACTGCTGTAGACAATGAGGACCCTGAAAGTTGGACTAAATGTACTTTTTTATTATGCTATGGCTAGGTATGGCCCACATAGACTCAGGTGTCTGAACAAGCCTATAGAGGCCAGGGAGTAGAATGTGATGATTTGTGTATGCTCAGCTCAGGGAGTGGCACTATTAGGAGGTGTGGCCTTGTTGGAGTAGGTGTGTCACTATGGGTTTGGGCTTTAAGACCCTCATCCTAGCTTCCTAGAAGTGAGACTTCACCTAGTGGCCTCCAGATGAAGATGTAGAACACTCAGCTCCTCCTGAACCATGATTGTCTCGATGCTGCCATGGTCCTGCCTTAATGTCAATGGACTAAACCTCTGAACCTATAACCCAGCCTCATTTAAATGTTGTCCATATAAGTGTTGGTTTCTCTTCACAGCAGTAAAACCATAACTAAGATACCTACTAACAAACATACAGATAGAGAAAAACTAACAGATTGACTGTACTGAGTACACAGCAAAGAAATTGTATGAACCATTACTAACTACAAAAAATTTGGGCGAGCTAGGTTTATTGGCTCATGCTTTATTCCTAGCAATCAAGAGAAAGAAATGGGTGAATCTCGTTGATTTGGAGGCCAGCCAGGTCTATGGAATGAGTTCCAGGACAACCTGATGTACATATTATTTTTATAATAAAATATAATTGTTAGAGAATTTTAGAGAAATGTTCCATATAACAGTACAAATCAATACAGTATCTCTTGGTTTTTTAAATTTTTTTTATTTTTCATACTTTATTTACAGTTCAAATGTTTCCCCTTTTCCAGATCTTCCCTTTGAAAACTTCCCATTTCCTCCTCCCTTCCACTACGGGAGTATTCACCTACCCACACTCGTCTTCCCTCCTTAACATTCTCCACTACTGGGGAATCTAACACCCTCAGGCCCAAGGGCCTTTCCTACCCCTGATGCCTAACAAGACCCTTCTCTGTCACATATGTGGCCAGCACCATGGGTCCCTCCATGTGTATTCTTTGGTTGGTGGATCAGTCTCCAGCAGTATCGGGGGGTCAGGCCAGTTACCACTGTTGCTGCCTCTCTGGGGATGCAAACTCCCTCAGCTCATTCAGTACTTTCTACAAGTCCTCCATCTGGAACCTCACACTCAGCCCTACTGTTGCTGTGAAGTGACTCTTGGGTATTCCAACCTTTTGGGCTAATAACCACTTAACAGTGAGTACATACGATGTTCATTCGTTTGTGACTGCATTATCTCACTCAGGATGATATTTTCAAGATCCATCCATTTGTGTGCAAATTTCATGAAGTCATTGTTTTTAATAGCTGAGTAGTATTCCATTGTGTAAATGTACCACATTTTCTGTATCCATTCGTCTGTGGAGGGACATCTGGGTTGATTCCAGCTTCTGGCTATTATAAATATCGCTGCTACGAACATAGTGGAATATGTGTCTTTATTACATGTTAGAGCATCTTCGGGGTATATGCCGAGGAGTGGAATAGCTGGGTCCTCAGGTAGTATTATGTTCATTTTTCTGAGGGTCCAGCAAACTGACATCCAGAGAGGTTGTCTATCAGCTTGAATTCCAACCAGCAAAAGGAGGAGTGTTTCTCCACATCTTCGCCAACATCTGCTGTCACCTGAGTTTTTGATCTTAGCCATTCTGACTGGTGTGAGGTGAAATCTCAGGGTTGTTTTGATTTGCATTTCCCTGATGACCAAGGATGTTGAACATTTCTTTAGGTGCTTCTTGGCCATTCAAGTTTCCTAGTTGAGAATTCTCTGTTTAGCTCTCTTCCCCATTTTTTGATAGGATTATTTGGATCTCTGGAGTCTAGCTCCTTGAGTTCTTTGTATACATTGGATATTAACCCTCTATCAGATATAGGATTGGTAAAGATCTTTTCCCAATCTGTAGGTTGCTGTTTTGTCCTATTTACAGCGTCCTTTGCCTTACAGAAGCTTTGTAATTTTATGAGGTCCCATCTGTCAATTCTTGATCTTAGAGCACAAGCCATTGGTGTTCTGTTCAGGAATGTTTCCCCTGTGCCCATGTGTTCGAGTCCTTTCCCCACTTTCTCTTCTATTAGATTCAGCGTATCTGGTTTTATGTGGAGGTCCTTGATCCACTTGGACTTGAGCTTTGTACAGGGAGATAGGAATGGATCAATTTGCAATCTTCTATATGTAGACTGCTAATTGAACCAGCACCATTTGTTGAAGATGCTGTCTTTTTTGAACTGTATGGTTTTAGTGCCTTTGTCAAAGTTCAAGTGATCGTAGGTGTGTGGGTTCATTTCTGAGTCTTCAATTCTATTCCATTGATCTACCTGCCTGTCACTGTACCAATACCATGCAGTTTTTATCACTACTGCTCTGTAGTACAGCTTGAAGTCAGGGAGGTTGATTGCCCCCGGAGTCCTTTTATTGTGGAGAATAGTTTTAGCTATCCTGGGTTTTTTGTTATTCCATATGAATTTGAGAATTGCTCTTTTTAAGTCTATGAAGAATTGAGTTAGGATTTTGATGGGGATTACATTGAATCTGTAGATCCCCTTTGGCAGGATGGCCATTTTAACAATATTAATCCTGCCAATCTATGAGCATGGGAGATCTTTCCATCTTCTGAGGTCTTCTTCGATTTCTTTCTTCAGAGACTTGAAGTTCTTGTCATACAGATCTTTCACTTGTTTGGCTAGAGTCACACCAAGATATTTTATATTGTTTCTGACGATTGTGAAGGGTGTCATTTCCCTAATTTCATTCTCAGCCTGTTTATCCTTCGAGTATAGGAAGGCTACTGATTTGCTTGAGTTAATTTTGTATCCGGCCACTTTGCTGAAAGTGTTTATCAGCTGTAGCAGATCTCTGGTGGAGTTTTTCGGGTCACTTAAGTATACCATCATAGCATCTGCAAATAGTGATATTTGGATTTCTTCCTTTCCAATTTGTATCCTTTGACCTCCTTTTGTTGTCTGATTGCTCTAGCTAGAACTTCAGGTACTATATTGAATAGATAGGGAGAGAGAGGGCAGCCTTGTCTAGTCCCTGATTTTAGTGGGATTGCTTCGAGTTTCTCTGCATTTAGTTTGATGTTGGCCACTGGTTTGCTGTATATTGCTTTTACTATGCTTAGGTATGCTCCTTGAATTCCTGATCTTTCTAAGACTTTTATCATGAAGACATGTTGAACTTTGTCAAATGTTTTCTTCAGCATCTAAAGAAATGACCATGTGGTTTTTTGCTCTGAGTTTGTTTATGTAGTGGATTACATTGATGGATTTCTAGGTACTGAACCATCCCTGCATCCCTCGGATGAAGCCTACTTGATCATGGTGAATGATCGTTTTGATGTGTTCTTGGATTCACTATGCAAGAATTTTATTGAGTATTTTTGCATCGATATTCATAAGGGAACTTGGTCTGAAGTATTTTTTTTACTGTTGGGCCTTTGTGGGGTTTTGGTATCAGTGTAACTGTGGCCTCATAGAATGAATTGGGTAGTGTTCTTTCAGTTTCTATTTTGTGGAATAGATTGAAGATTATTGGTATTAGGTCTTCTTTGAAGGTCTGATAGAATTCTGAACTGATCCCATCTGGTCCTGGGCTTTTTTTGGTTGGGAGACTTTTAATGACTGCTTCTATTTCTTTAGGGGTTATGGGTCTGTTTAGATGGTTTATGTGATCCTGATTTAATTTTGGTAATTGATATCTGTCTAGAAACTTGTCCATTTCATCCAGATTTTCCGATTTTGTTGTGTATAGGCTTTTGTAGTAGGATCTGATGATTTTTTTTTTAATTTCCTCAGAGTCTGTTGTTATATCACCTTTTTCGTCTGTAATTTTATTAATTTGCATACTGTCTCTGTGTCCTCTGGTTAGTCTGGCTAAGGGTTTATCTATCTTGTTGATTTTCTCAAAGCACCAGAGCCTGGTTTTCTTGATTATTTGTATAGTTCTTTTAGTTTCCACTTGGTTGATTTCAGCCCTTAATTTGATTATTTAATGCCTTCTACTCCTCTTGGGTGTATTAGCTTCTTTTTGTTCTAGAACTTTCAGATGTGCTGTTAAGCTGTTAGTGTATGCTCTCTCCAGTTTCTTTTTGGAGGCATTCAGAGCTATGAGTTTTCCTCTTAACAATGCTTTCATTATGTCCCATAGGTTTGGGTAACTTGTACTTTCATTTTCGTTAAATTCTAGGAAGTCTTTAATTTCCTTCTTTATTTCTTCCTTGACCAAGTTATCATTGAGCAGAGCATTGTTCAGCTTCCATGTGTATATGGGCTTTCTGTTGTTGTTTTTGCCATTGAAGACCAACCTTAATCCGTAGTGATCTGATAGGAGGCATGGGATTATTTCAATCTTCTTATATCTGTTGAGGATTGTTTTGTGACCAATTATATGATCATTTCTGGAGAAGGTACCATGAGGTGCTGAAAAGAAGGTATGTTCTTTTGATGCAGGATGAAATGTTCTTTAGATATCTCTTAAACCCATTTGGTTCATAGTATCTGTTAGTTTCTCTGTGTCTCTCTTTAGTTTATGTTTCCAAGATCTGTCCATTGTTGATAGTGGGCTACTGAAGTCTCTCAGTATTATTGTGTGAGGTGCAATGTGTGCTTTGAGCTTTAGTAGATTTTCTTTTATGAATGTGGGAGCTCTTGCATTCGGGGCATAGATGTTCAGAATTGAGAGTTCTTGATAGATTTTTCCTTTGATGAGTATGAAATGTCCTTCCTTATCTTTTTTGATGACTTTTGGTCGAAAGTCAATTTTATCAGATATTAGAATGGCTACTCAAGCCCATTTCTTGGGCCCGTTTGCCTGGAAAATTGTTTTCCAGACCTTTACTCTGAGGTAGTGTTTGTCTTTAACACTGAGGTGCGTTTCCTGGATGCAACAAAATGCTGGGTCCTGTTTATGGATCCAGTCTGTCAGTCTATGTCTTTTTATTGGGGAGTTGAGACCATTGATGTTAACAGATATTAAAGAATAGTGATTGTTGTTTCCTGATATTTTTGATGTTGTTTATATGTTTGTGTGGCTATCTTCTTTTGAGTTTGTTGAAAGATTATTTTCTTGCTTTTTCTTGAGTGTAGTTTCCCTCCTTGAGTTGGAGTTTCCCATGTATTATTCTTTGTAGGGCTGGGTTTGTGGAAACATACTGTGCAAATTTGGATTTGTCATAGAATATTTTGGTTTCACCATCTATGTTTTTTGAGAATTTTGCTGGGTATAGCAGCCTGGGCTGGCATTTGTGTTCTTTTAGAGTCTGTATGAGATCTGCCCAGGATCTTCTAGCTTTCATAGTCTCTGGTGAGAAGTCTGGTGTAATTCTGATAGGTCTGCCTTTATATGTTACTTGCCCTTTTTCCCTTACTGCTTTTAATATTCTTTCCTTGTTTTGTATATTTGGTGTTTGACTATCATGTGACGGGAGGAATTTCTTTTCTGGTCCAGTCTATTTGGCATTCTGTAGGCTTCTTGTATATTTATGTTCATCTCTTTCTTTAGGTTAGGGAAGTTTTCTTCTATAATTTTGTTGAAGATATTTACTGTATTTACTGGTGCTTTAAGATGGGAATCTTCACTCTCTTCTATACCTATTATCCTCAGGTTCTGTCCTCTCATTGCATCTCAGATATCTTGGATGTTTTGGGTTAGGAGCTTTTTGAATTTTGTGTTTTCGTTGACTGTTGTGTCCATGTTTTCTATGGTATCTTCTGCACCTGAGATTCTCTCTTCCATCTCTTGTATTCTGTTGGTGATGCTTGTGTCTATGACTCTTGATTTCTTTCCTATGTTCTCTAACTCCAGGGTTGTCTCCCTTTGTGATTTCTTTATTGTTTCTATTTCTGTTTTTAATTCCTGAATGGTTTTGTTCATTTGTTTGATTGTGTTTTCCTGTAGTTCTGCCCATTTGATTGTGTTTTCCTGTAGCTCTTAAAGGGATTTTTCTGTGTCCTCTTTAAGGGCTTCCAGTTGTTCTCTTGTATTTCTTTAAGGGAGTTATTTATTTCCTTCTTAAAATCTTCTATCATCCTCTTGATATGTGATTTTAAGTCTGAGTCTTCCTTTTTTGTTGTGTTAGGGTATCCAGGGTTGGCTGTGGTAGGAGAGCTGGGTTCTGAGGAAGCCATTTAGTCTTGGTTTCTGTTCCTTGTCTTCCTGCCTTTGCCTTTTGCCATGTGGTTATCTCTGGTGTTAGCTGGTCTTTCTCTCTCTGACTATGGCTTGTCTTTCCTTCAAGCCCACATGTCAATCTATCTGGGAGACCAGTTCTCTCTCCCGGCTGTTCCTCAGTCCCTGTGTCTGGAGCCCCCCTTCCACTGGCTTTTCCACACAAGTGGGCAGCTCACTTTCTCCAGGCGCTGTTTGGCTATGGAGGCCTGGTGGCCCAGGCAGTGATCTCCCGCCACAGGTGGAAGCCGGCGGACTTTTTCCTAACTATTCTTTTATCCTCTTCGTTCCTGTTGTCTGGATCAGAGATGCGAGCTCTTTTTTTTTTTTTTTTTTTTTTTTTTGAATAGTTACTCGAGGCAGGATTTCTCTGTGTAGCCCTGGCTGTCCTGGATCTCACTCTGTAGACCAGGCTGGCCTCGAACTCAGAAATCTGCCTGCCTCTGCCTCCCGAGTGCTGGGATTAAAGGCGTATGAGCTCTTGTCAATACCTCCTATGGTGATGTCATAGCTTAGAGCCCTGTAGGTTCTGCTCAAACCAAATGGGAAGGCAAAGACTTAAAATGGTTCTGTAATATACCATCACCACCCATAATTAAGAGTCTAAGTGGTTGCTGTAGCATGGGGGTGGGGTGTCCTCTCCCTCCCCTCATATGGAGGGAGGAGCCATTCAAAAACATCTGTGAAGACCAGAATCAGTATTGGCTAACATTTGAGCCTGGATAGGGAGCATATGGAAAACACTAACAGTGATACTATATTCTCTTTGATGAAAAATGTATTTCATAATATCATGTCATGTGTTCACCTTCCTTCTTTGTGGGTGGAGAAACCACATGGAATCAATCCAAAAGATATGTAGCTTGTTCCAATTTTCCTTTATACACATGTTTAAATGCACTCCTGGCAATCTGAGCTCCCAGAACGTTTACCCACTTTGGGCCTGGATTGGTGTTTAGGTGCCTGTATAGATGGATCAAGCCTGGGAAGAATCCCCTTCCACAACTATGCTTTATCATATATTGGATCACATGAAGAAAAGGACTAAAAGAATGGTTGGACTAATTACTGCCACTGTGTTGGGGATTGTTGCTATTACTGTCATTGCTGTTACTGCTGGAGCAACCCTGCATCAGAGCATTCAGAATGTAAATTAGAGTCAAAGATGACATTCTGATTCAGAAAAATTATGGAAAGATGCTGACTGCTGACCTAGAATCGGCTGTGGTTAGAATAGGTGATGACTTTGTTAGCTTACAAAGACAATCATCACTAAGATGTAATTGGAATGGGACTCAATCTATGTTACTACTGTGCCTTGGAATGAGCCCTTAGGATAAGGTTAGAAAACATTTATTAAATCATGGTAATGTGACTCAGGAAATATTGGAATTACAGTCTAATATTACATTTGAAGCTCAAATACATAGACTGGCAATATGTTATTGGAGGGTGTTGATGGCTGAGGATGTTAAATCCATTTAATCAACTTCAGATTGCAAACTCCTTCTATGCTGTTATGTTTATATTGATTGTTCACTTGTTTTGTTATTTTTAATAGTCTAGAAAAATATTCCTCTGATATCAAGGAATAACTCAACATTGAGCAGTTATATTTAACATTATGTTACAAAGTATGACTAAACAGAAAGAAGAAATGAAAGTTTGCTAAGCTGATGTCAGGCCAGGACAATGCACAGATGTCCCTTGAAAACAAGAAGATGTTTGCAGGGTTCTGGCAGAACCCTGCCTTTATGCCTCCTTTCAGCTCCAGAGCCAGAGCTCACCCATAGTCAGGGCACCCTTTCAGGTGTCCATGGGATAGGATCTGTACCATTAATGAATAGGCTCAACCTGGCCTGGAAGTCAAGGAATGGTGTGGACAATTGACCCATGGTCTTCATTGAACACATTAGTGAGACTATGAAGCATGTGTTGGAAGAGATACCCTAAATACAACACAAATGATCTGCTGACACTGCAAATAGTAGAACAAAGTTAAATGAGTGACATCACTGCACTGCCAGCAAACGATAGTCTGAAGAAATTCGAAGAGCTGCTACACCAGAGGAGGCCAGAATCTGATAAATAGTAGTTCCTATAAGAATGATTCAGGGGCTGGAGAGATGGCTCAGTGGTTAAAAGTACTGGCTACTCTTCTAGAAGACATAGCTCAGTTTCCAGTGTTAAGGTAGAAAAGACCAATTATTAGATACTTATTGATTTATTTAGTGACTTACTTAAAACCTTGCTTGCACTGCCCATTGCCAAGCATGACTTCACCTGCTACATGAAACAGAATGACCTGGAGAAATAGAAGTCAGCAGGTTTCCCTTAACAACCTGCTGACTGCCACGTGTGCCTTATCAAATCCTGCTTGTTCTCCCACCCTGGACCCAGGCTCAAAGCCTTGATCCTATCCTTGAGCTATCCTAGCTTCAGTCCACCCGTGACATCTCTCTTCTATAATGCTGGGGAAGTGTAGTGATCCCCCCAAAATAGACAAGAGCCCATCTGATACAATCACAGTAGGGTCTTTTTCTTTGAGCTAGCTTGGGCCCTCAGTGCACCACCATCATGCAGGACAGTTTTGGTGATGAGGAGCCCTGAAAGTCTGTCTGGTCAAGACTTTATAGTAAGCAGCAAGTGGGAGGTGAGTGTGCAAGCATCTAATTGGGACGTTACTATGGCCTTTAATATAATTGGCTGGTGCAGGGAGTCATATTATAAACTTAATTTTTGCTCTTCTCTGCATTGGTAGTCATTAGGCGGGGGGTGGGCTTGTAACCTGGGGGTACAGGTTTGTTAGGGGAATAACCTAGAGATGATGATCTGGTTGGGGGTGTATCCTGGAGACATAAGTCTTGTTGGGGGTTAGCCTAGAGACTGAAGCTAGGCTCAGGTTTTGTTAGGGGCTAACTTGGAAACTAATGCTAGGTACAGACAGGCCTGTTGGTTTGTCTGAGTTTAAACTTAGGTCAGGTTCTCTAAAATGGAGTCTGAACTTAAAAGATTTGGCCTCTCACTTCCACTCTCATTGGTGTTGGAATGCTTATTCTAGAAATGAATGCAATGGTTGCTTGTATTCCCCTTAATGGCCTGTGGTCATCAGTCCCCAGGCTGCTGTGTGCTTGGTGATGCATTTGGGATAGCTTGCTTCCTTTTGTGCAACTTTGCATGATTAGCTTCCTGCTGACTGCAGCCTACTGTGTGATAGTTTCTTCTGACTTTGTCCTATTTCCCCTCTGAAAACAGTATAAGATGCTGTACTTCTTAATAAACTTGCTCTGTGTGAGCCATCAGGTCAGGCACAATTTCTTGATCCTAAATTTCCTATCTTCTTTATTTTTGCCATCTCTGTGCCTAACCCTCAAGTACCTGTCACTGAAGAATGGCCTGTTGGTTCAGGCCAACCTTCACTGTCACTGTGAAGATATAGTACAGGGTATCTCGCACCCAGATAATGAGGAAAATCTAAGCAGCCAGGAACCCTATGTGTACTTTTATTTCTGCCCATGTAAAAAGGTTACTAACTTGTGGTCTCATTTTTCACCACAGGAAAAAAAATCCCAAATTCACCTGAAGGTCCTGACTTTTGTTAAAGTCATTTAACAAAAAAGTCATTTAAAGTCATTATTTTAGATACAAAAGTATGCTCAGTGAATATCTACTGATTCCCCAAAATCAACCTGGTGTCTTACAACTGCAATCCTTACACTCTTAGCAGAGACCTCACAAGCTCAGGGCTCAGTCTCACCACTGTTCATGAATCAGGACATAAGATGGAAAAAGAGTCCCTCACCCAATGGTCAGGTTGAAGTTTGTCACTTGTTGAAAGTCAAGAAACTTGACAGAACTAACATAATTTATCATAAAGACTTCTTTCATAAACAATATTCTTTTTATACATAGATATTTCAAAACATTTAAAAACATTTTAATTATCTATACATAGCTTGTCTGTGAGTGCATGCAGCTGTCCACAGAAGCCAGCAGAGGGTGACATATCCCATTATAAAAGGTTGTGTGCCATCTAACGTGGATGCAAGGAACTCAACCAGGCTACTTTGTGAGCACTATGCACTTTTACCATTGAGCCATTTCTCCAGTCCCTAAAGTTAAAATAGAAGTGATGAATGGATAGAGCCTAACTTTACTATTTTCTCAGATTTAAACCTTTTCTATAGTGAGAATTCTGAAATTTTGGTTTTAAAAAAACAGACATATTGTAAGAATATGCTTTTGTTTTAATCCCAGGTGAGCTTTCAAAGCACAATATTATCTATAATAACCAAATGTGGATGCTTCAGTGTTTCTGAGAAAGGTGAACAAAATACTCACAGGAGGATATATGGAGACAAAGTGTGAAGCAGAGACTGAAGGAAAGGCCATCCAGAGACTGCCCCATCTGGGGATCCATCCCATATATAGCTACCAAACTCAGACACCATTGTGGATGCTGGGAAGTGCTTGCTGATGAAAGCTGTCTCCTGAGAGGCGCAGGCAGAGCCTGACAAATACAAAGGCAGATGCTCAAAGCCAACCACTGAGCATGGGGTCCCAGATGGAGGAATTGGAGAAGGAACTGAAGGAGCTGAGGGAGTTTGCAGCCCCACAGAGGGAGCAACAGTGTCAACTGGCCAGACACCCCAGAGCTCCCACAGACTAGAACACCAACCAAACACATCGAGGGACCCATGGTGCTTGCCAAATATGTGGCAGAGAGCAGCCTTGTTGAACATCAGTGGGAGGAGAGGCCCCTGGGCCTGAGGTTGTTAGATGCCCCAGTGTAGGAGAATGCTAGGGAGGGAAAACAGGAGTGGGCGGGGTGCACCCTCACAGAGGCAGGGGAAGGGAAGATGGGATGGGGGGTTCTGAAGGGGAGACCTGGAAAGGGGAAAACATTTGAAATGTAAATAAATATTTAAAAAAGAACATAACAGAATGTTTTCATTATAATCCAGGTATGGGGACATGGGGTTACTTCACAGCAGCTATGATTTGCCTCCTAACAGAGGCATAAGTTTTGTCAGGTGCAGATAGTTTCTGTGATTGTGTGACATTTGGAATTCTGTAAATTTTTTCAGAGAGTATATAAACACTAGAGCCCTGATAGGTAGGGTTGGTGGTTATTTGGGGCGGGGAGGGGTGGTGGTGGTTGTGGTTTGTTAGTAGTCAAAGAAACAAGAAATTAGATTCATGTCTCTCTCCTCTCTCCTACTTTCTCTTCTATCTAGTGATGGGGAGGGGGAAAGGGGAGAAAAGAAGAACCCACAAAGTAACAAAGACTGGCTACAAAAAAAAAAAAAAAAAAGCAGATTCAGGGATATCACTCACTCTCCTACCCTTTCTAACCAGTGATAGGGATAAAACGGAGTGGGGGAAGGAAATAAAGAGTGGAAAAAGGAATCCACAGAGTAGCGAAGGTCAGCCACATTTGTCCTAAGTGATAGACTGCTGGAGGGGGGTAGGGGGGTGTTGTTGTCACCTGACTTCCTTAAGACAGATAAGGAGAACTAGAGGATCTTGGTTCTAATAGTACCCAAGAACTTTTTGTGTGGTGCCAATCATGTAAGGCTCTTCTATTGTGGTATGTTGTCATTCCTCTAAGTATTTCTTCCATGAAAAAGAATATTGTAGCCAGGCAGTGGTGGCACACGCCTTTAATCCCAGCACTTGGGAGGCAGAGGCAGGTGGATTTCTGAGATCGAGGCCAGCATGGTCTACAGAGTTCCGGGACAGCCAGGGCTATACAGAGAAACTCTGTCTCAACCCCCTCCCCGCCCCCCAAAAAGAATATTATGGCAGTATGAATAAAAATGGTCCTCATAAGCTTACATATTTAAAGGCTGGGCTCCCAGTTAGTGAAATTGCTTGGTAAGGATTAGGAAATGCCTTGTTAGAGGTGTGTTACTGGGGGCGGGCTTGAGATTCCAACAGTCCTTGCCATTTCCAGGTAAACTTTAAGCCAGGCTCCATGTCTCTTCCTGCTGCCTGTGGATCTCAATGTAGGGCTCTCAGCTACTGCTCTAGCATGTTCCCAACTATGTACCTCATCATGATAATGGACTAAACCTCTGAAACTGTAACCAAACCCCAATTAAATCATAGGGTCTCTTGACAGCAATAGAACACTAACCAAGACAACAATCAAAGTTTATTAAAAACATTTTTCTAGGAGGTAGAAAGAATACAAGTCAGAGGATAATAGTGTGAAATGCAGTCATTTGTTCATTATATGTCTATTATATTCATGAATCCGCAGTTATTTGTGGTTACCTGCATAGGATTAAGACAGCCAAAATTCTAGCATTGATGAGGGTAGATGATCTCCAACCTTCACCCATTACTGAGGAGCTATTGACAGTTGACAGCTTCTGAGGAAGTAGCTATGCTCATGCACACATGAGCAGTAGTAAGTGGATTTAATGGGTTGGAGGGAGAAAATGGAGTAATATGCTCATAACTCATATATATATGAATGAAATTATTAGGAGTAAAAGTATTCTTTTATCAGATAGACAATATAGCTCAGAACTCCAAACTCTTGATCTTTAGTTTTGAGCTTCCCAAGTACTGGAATTATAGGTATATGCCATCTCACACAGGAAAACAGAAAACTGCTGTTTTTCATATTTAATCTTCTGATTCTATGTGCACTGTTGCATGTGGGCCATCCAAAGATTCTATTTTTGGTATATCATTTTTAGTCAAGGGTTTTCTCTCCATACTGTTATTTTGCATTTGCAAACAGATGGAAAACATTCCCTCATGCTATGGATTATGCATTTTCATGAATTTTAGAAAGTCAAGTGATAATGAAGTGTTTCCAAATTTTATACTTAGGATTTCTCTCCAGTGTAAGTTTTTCCATGTTTGTTAAAGAAGCAGAATAAGTGACCATTTTTCTGTATTATATCCAGAAGTTTTTCTCCAGTGTGATCCTTTCATGGTATCAAAAAGAACTAGGGTCAATGAAAGCATCCCATAATGGACACAAACCTTAGATTTCTTTCCAGTGTCAGCTATGTCATGTATTTGAAAGGAATCAGAGCAACGAAGTTTCCTCACATTTATTACATTAACAGAGTCTGTTTTCTCTATGAGTCTTTTCATGTTTCTGAACACTACTGTAACAACCAAAGGTTTTCCCACAACACTTACAAATATAGGGTTTCTCTTCTGAGTGAACTACATCATGCCTTCGAAGGGAACTGGACAAAGTGAAGGCTTTCCCACATTGCTTGCATACATAAGGTTTCTCTCCACTGTGAGTTCCTTCATGTATGTGAAGGGAAGTCGAACGAGCAAAGGCTTTCCCACACTCCTTACACACGTAAGGTTTTTCTCCTGTGTGAATTCTTTTATGTATCTGAAGGTAATTAGAATGAGTAAAGGCCTTCCCACATAGCTTACATGAGTAGGGTTTCTCTCCAGTATGAGTTATTTTATGTATTTGCAGGTGGCTAGAACGAGTGAAGGCTTTCCCACACTGCTTACATAAGTAAGGTTTCTCTCCAGTGTGACTTCTTTGATGTATGTGAAGGTAACTGGATTGAGCAAAGGCTTTCCCACACTGCTTACATATGTAAGGTTTTTCTCCTGTATGACTTCTTTTATGTATTTGCAGGTGACTAGAACGAGCAAAGGCTTTCCCACATTGCTTACAGATGTATGGTTTCTCTCCTGTGTGAGTTCTTTTATGTATTCGAAGGTAGCTGGATTGAGTGAATGCTTTCCCACAATGCTTACACACATAGGGTTTCTCTCCTGTGTGACT
>JADRCH010000285.1:22711-51331 GCA_019843965.1 Rhynchomys soricoides
GCTTACACACATAGGGTTTCTCTCCTGTGTGACTTCTTTCATGTGCTTGAAGGCTACTGTAGGAAGCATAGGCTTTCCCACAATGCTTACACACATAGGGTTTCTCTCCAGTGTGATTTCGCTCATGGACTTGAACATTACTCTGTCTCTTAAAAGATTTCCCACATTGTTTACATGCATGATTTCTTTCTCTAGTATGGATCCTTTTATGATTTTGAAGAGAACTGAGATACCTAAAGGCTTTATCGCACTGTTTACAGACATAGGGTTTCTCTTGTGTGTAAATTTGTTCATGCTTCAGAAAGCTTTGGGGAGAACCAAAAGCCACTCCACAGTCTTTACATTTACATGGCTTCTCTCCGTGTTCTTTATACTCATGTGTTTTGCATCCAGTCTGACCTCTGAGGGACACATTTAGAGATGAATGACCAGTGATGTGTTCACCACAAACACGGCTTTCACAGGGATTTTCTCCAGTTTTCTGGCCCATCACAGGATCTAGAATCTCACTGAAGATTTCTTCCCATTGACTATCTTCTTCATATTCACAGAGCTTCTCTACCACTTGATATCTGTAACAAAAGTGTAGAACATTACAAAATGACTTTACATTTACTTAAAGGTAGAAGACTTACTCCCTTACATTATCAGGAAAAGTATAAGCTTTATATCCTAAATAAATGGTACAAAATGGAGTGATGGCTCAGTTAGACAGCTTAATTACCACTAGTGAAAGCAGTGGTAATCATGTGGGGTTTCTCTGTATTTTCCTCAAAGTTAATTATTTTGCAAACATTGAAAAACCTGTTACAGCCAGACAGTGGTAGTGCATGCCTTTAATCTCAGCACTGCAGGGGCAGGGGAAGAGGGGGATGGGAGAAGAAGGGGCAGGAGCATTTCTAAGTTAGATTCTAAGTGAGATTCAAGCTTCCTTGCTTGGGCCTTCCTTCTTGTGTAGCTTCCTTGGGTCTCTAGAGTGGTACCTGTATTTTATGACTAATATCCGCTTATAAGTGAGTACATACTACGCATGTCCTTTTGGGACTGGGTTATCTCACTCATGGCAGGGGCAGGTGGATTTCTAAGGCCAGTCTAGTCTACAGTGTGAGTTCTAGGACAGCCAGGGCTACACAGAGAAACTCTGTCTCAAACAAAACAAAAAACACCACCACCAAACAAACAAACAAAAAACTTGTACAACTACTTTGAAAATCAATTTGGCAGTTTCTCAGAAAACTGGGCTATACCACTCCTAGGCATATGCCTAAGAGATGCTCCAACACCCCACAAAGACACTTGCTTAACTATGTTCATAGCAGCTTTATTTCTAACAGCCAGAAACTGGAAACAACCTAGATGTCCCTCACCTCAAACATGGATAAAGAATATGTAGTATATCTACATAATGGAATACTATTAAAAACAAAGATATCATGAATTTTGCAGACAAATGGATGGAACTTGGAGAATATCATCTTGAGTGAGGTAACCCAGTTCCAAAAGGTATATCAGCCATAAAAGACAGATACCATGTTACAATCCACAGACCCAAAGAAGCTAAACAAGAAGGAAGGTCCAAGAGAGAAAGCTTGAATCTCATTTAGAGGGGGGGAAAATAGTCATAAGAAGCAGATGGAAGAAGAGAACTGGGAGGGAGGCAGCATGGGGAGGGGAATGAGGGTTTTAGGATCAAGTATGGGGAAGGACAGAGAGATGGCTAGATGGTTGTGAAAATTAATGGAAATCTGCAACTGACTGGGGTAAGGAGGTGGGGCACATCCCCAGGATGAGACAGAGACCTGGGATAAGGGAAGCACTCAAGAATCAACGGGGGTGAACTTAGCTATGACTCACTACATTGGGGATATGGAACCTGAAGAGGCCACATCCTGTAGCCAGGCAGGAACCCCAGGGGAACGATAGACACCAACCCACACACATTTCAACCCAAAATTTATCCTATCTACAAGAAATGCAGGCACTGGGGGATGGAGCAGAGACTGATGGAATGGCCAACCAATAACCAGCCCAACTTGAGACCAATCCCATGGGCAAGCACCAATCCCTAACACTATTAATGATATTACTCTGTTATGATTGCAGACAGAAGCACGTTGTCCTCTGAGAGGCTCCACCCAGCAGCTGACTCGGACAGATATAGACACCTACAGCCAAACAGTGGATGGAGCTTGGAGACGTATGAAAGAATAGGAGAAAGGATTGCATGGCCCCGAAGGGGATAGGAACTCCACAGGAAGACCAACACAGTCAACTAACCTGGACCCTTGGGCCTTTCAGAGACTGAACCACCAACCAAAATCCATATATGGACTAGACCTAGGCTTCTCTGCATATATGTAGCAGATGTGCAGCTTGGTCTTCTTGTGGATTCTGAACAACTGGAACGGGGGCTATCCCCAAAGCTGTTCCCTATCTATGGGATATGTTCTTCTAGCTGGGCTGCCTTGTCTGGCCTCAATGGAAGAGGAAGTGCCTAGCCTCACAAAAACTTGAGGTGCCAGGGTGTAGGGATGGGGGGGGGGAAACTCACCTGCTCAGAGGAGAAGGAGAGAAGGGGATGGGGGAAGGATTGTGGGAGGGGGTGACAGGAAGGGGTCACTGAGCAGATGTAAACTGAATAAGTAAAAATATAAATTCAATTTAGAAACCCCACCCCCAAGGGGGGGGGAAGGAAAAAAACAAGAAAATCTGTTATATTTATATATAGCTTAAGCATTCCTCATCCAAAACACAAAGAACAAGTATGTTAGAGTTTAAAATCTTAGAACATATAAGAGGTGAGACCTAAATGCATCCAAAACTTGAAGGTAATGTCATACGATCTCTTTAATAATTTTGGGTATGAAATGAAGTTTGTATAACATTTAAAACATCAAAAAGTATTATTTGTGGTATCATGTTTATATTTAAATCCATATTTAACATTTTGAATTACAGATGCTCAGTCAGTAGGTATATTTAAAGATATTTTGAAAGTAAATCACTTTGAAGGTTGGCTTACTTTGTTTTGTTTGTTTGAAATATTTTTTTTGCAATTCCAAGTTTTCTAAGAAGTATTATTTTTTCTTGTGAGTGCAAATTACCTTAGATTTCCCCCAGGATTTTTGTATGCATTTTCAGTGTTCTGTTCTCCCAATTTCTGTCCTAAAAGTAGACCCAGAAAACCCATTATGAATTATTATGCAAAATATAACTCAAGTTCCTGTTACACTGTGATCATACCAAGTTGATTCACCTAAATACTCCATTCTCACATCCCAAGTCATAGAACATCACTGATGGGCAGTAGACGTTGTTCTCTGAATGAGGAAATTGTATAAAGTGGAAATTTCTGGTTTCTTTGGAGACTTGGGATATAATGATACTTTGCTGGGGCAAACAGATGATAAGGACATTTTGCTGAAGGGCACACAGGTGAAAGGACACTTTGCTGAAGGGCACACAGATGATAAGAACGTTTTGCTGAAGGGCACACAGATGATAAGAACGTTTTGCTGAAGGGCACACAGGTGAAAGGACGCTTTGCTACAGCAGACACGTGAGAGGGCACGTGCTGTTTAGAAGTATAAATGTGATGGCACGGACAGCGGGAGGTCGAGCATCAGTTCACTTTGCTCCTCCTTACTAGTTTTCACAGCCAACACGCATGTATTTGCTCACCTTACATTGCACTGCTGAGCTTTGCTTGTGGTGACTTCATAGAGAGAAACTCACCAAAGAACTCATGAGATTCATATGGCTTCTTGCTACTTCTGTGGACTTGGGCTGACTGGTAAGCCTCACAATTTCTTCTGGATTGAACTGCCCTTGCAGATTCAAGTGTGGTGTCTGCCAAGTGTTTGGTGTTTGCTAGTGGACTGGACTGAAAACAATGAAGATTGGAATTGACCCCCAAAACTATTTCTAAACAGGTCCACCTTCCCACATATCCTAAGAACCTTTCTTTTCCACGATCTCTGGTGTGTGGTGGGCTAGAGGGGAAGTTGAACCCTTACTAAAGTAAGCTGTGAAAAATATATGCCTACAATTTTATCCCCCTTACCTATATCATGCAGGTTCCTGATAGTTTCTCTCATCACAGCTCTGTAAAGATTCTCCTGTGAAGGATTCAGCAAAGTCCACTCCTCCAGGGTGAAGTTCACAGCCACATCCTCAAAGGTCACTGACTCCTAAAACAAATCATATATGTTTTCAGGAGCAAGGTAAAACTGGCAGCACTCAGGACCCATACTCAATTCATAGGAAATGCTCAGGATGCTGGGAATGCCTGACATTTATTCTGTGAGTTGATTGTTATGTTTTTGAGGGTTTTTTGGTTTTTTGTTTTTTTTAGATTTATTTATTTATTATATGTAAGTACACTGTAGCTGTCTTGAGACACTTTTTCTCCTCTCTCCAGCCCCACTTGCTGTAGCTGTTTTCAGACACCCCAGAAGAGGGCATCCAATATCATTACGGTTGTGAGCCACCATGTAGTTGCAGGGATTTGAACTCAGGACCTTCGGAAGAGCAGTCAATGCTCTTAATCGCTGAGCCATCTCTCCAGCCCCGACTTGACTGTTATGTTATCAAACAACTTTTCTGGTACTAGATTTGAACATTGTGTTGAAGAACTAACAGAACAGTGACATCTGGTGACTTGTGATAAGTTGCTGGGTCATCCCTACATTTTCATTTGCCAAAACATTTCTTGTATTTATTAGCATCTGCTTTGAATGTTGGTACTTGTTTTAGATGCTCAATAGAGACAGCCCTCCAATCTCCCTGGGACATGTCTTTAATGAGCTTCTTCTATAGACACATCTTCACACCCGTTGAAACTACATGTTCCCTGAGAAATATACATTTTCTGTGATTACACTAAAAAACAACATTTGGAAGTGTGACTATAATATCCAATAGTTCAAAATGAATTAAATGATATATAAGATTAAAGAAAGTGCTCTATAGCATAACAGTGTAATTATCATTTAAAGCAATTATCATTTAATGCATATTTCAAAATGCAGAGAAGAATTTGACTTTCTAACACAGTGGATGCTGAGTTATACAGCACACACACACAGGAAGCAGACTGATGATAGAACAGGTACTGTCAAATGCTGTCAGAACTCGACAAAACTTTAATATATGTGACAAACTGATATCTAATTGGATACTTATATTCATCTGTATTTCATGTTTAGTAATCGACTCACTGTATGATTAAATGAAAACAATAAAATGCTAAGCTTTAAAAAGTCAGTCAAGTCTTTAGTACACAACAGAGAATTTTCTTATAACAAGTTGTGATAGTATATGTCTTTAATAGGCTGACTATGTGAGTTCAAGGTCATGGCTTGGTCTACATAGAGAATTTCAAACTAGTCAAGGCTTTGTAGCGATCTCTCTCCTGGAGAGAAAAGCCAGTGAGATCAGGGTAGAATGAATGAATTAAGGAGAGCAAGAACATGTAAGACGGCACCAGAGCTGGATGGAGCTGGCTGTGGCTTCAGGAGCTGCCTCTGGCCTGACTACAGTTCTGGCCAGCTAGTGTGATATCTCCCAGATATAGTTTCCATGCTCAAGAGAGGAAAGGGACCCAGGATCCAGGCCATAATGTATCCTTGGCTGATTATGCTCAGATTTGGCAGTCATGAAGTCTACATGGGTCAAGAAAGCTGTGGCCAGGTTTGGAGAGATGGCTCAGAGGTTAAGAGCACTTGCTCCTCCTCCAGAGGTCCTAAGTACAATTCCCAGGAACTACATGGATATTCAGAACTATCTATTATGAGATCTGTTGCCCTCTTCTGTCATTCTTTTATACACACACACACAAACAGAAAGCTGTGGCCAATTCTGTTCAGCAGGAAGTAAAATCTTTGTGACCAAGAAGCCTCTCAGGTTCCTGCAGAGGAAGCTTTTTTGGGGTTAGTGAGCCCTATGGCATCAGGCACAGCAGTGATGAAATGGGAAGAAATGTCTACAGAAAAAAACAAATGCAAGAGATACAAAGAGGACTTGGGGCAGCGCTAGAGAAGAATATCCATGGGTATCTGGTTATTGCTAGTCTCTTATATTCATCCTGTCCCTTTAAGATACAAGTTATTTTAAGAGGCCAGATCCCACAGCCTAAAGACAACAGGCCACCCTCATGTAGCCTTTCCCCTGGGACAGTGTTAAGAAGCTGTTTTGTGGTATGGTTTTCACAGCCTCTAATTTATGGCCCTAATCATTATTAGGCCATTCCATATTCTTTATTAGTATGCTATCTCAAACTGAATCACGTGGTGTAGGGATTACTGCTACACCAGCAGGATAGAAAAACCATAGTTTCCTTTATTAAGGGGCTTTCTCTGGAGGCTCTCTTTTCTGACCCCCTTCCCCAACATAATGTACTTGTTTCTTTCTAGTACTCTCCCCACTGAAGGCCCAATCCTGCTCTGAGGCCCTTTACCCTAATAGAACTCATTCCTGGAGGGTAAATATGTGATCTTCCCCATCTGCTGCTTCCCTTTCTATATTTAACACTGAAGATTGTGTGAATTCTTCCTTGATTTGTAGGAATGCTTGGGATGTCATTTGAAGTGCTGAAGGCACTACATGCAAGATGCTTTTCTGCCATAGTACCTGTGACCAGAATCAATGCATGAATCTCAGTGTTTCCAGGTATGTGGGGTCCAATATCTGTACCACAGTATGAATAATTTTCTGTTGAAATCTCCAAGAATCCAGTCATCCTAGAAGGCACCCAGCATACTAAAATATTCCAAATGTTTGTCTGGGCAGATGGTTTAGCAGTTAAGTGCTTGTCAGTTTAGATCCTCTGAGACCCAGTAAATGCTAGGTAGTATAATGGCCTGCTTGTAATTATACACTTGAAAGGTGGAGACACAAGGTCTCTAAAGCTAGCTAGCTAGCTGGCACTACTACCCATTTCAGTGAGCCCTGGCTTTAAGACCCTGCTTTAATGAATAGGGTGTAAAAGTGATTTAGGGTGATTCCTAATACTAACTCTGGGCGTTCTCATGCACATGTACACTTACATACATGAAAAATAGAAAAGAAAAGAAAAAAGTGACTTTGAGTCCAAATGTTTACTTTTATGGTACAAAAAAAATTATTGAGAAGGGACAGGGACCAATATGGGAGTTCAGTAACTTAAAGAACAAGTGTATGGACAGTCACACCGACCAGAGCAGGACTGTTGTCTACTGCAGATTACCACTCTGACTCTATCTTCCCAGTTGTCATAGGAATGACATTTATTCTGTTTATCACTGAGCTAAGGGCAGGCAGCAGCATCAAGGCAGACTGTTTTATCAACATTCCCAGTCCTGGGTGGCCACTGCTCACACAGTGGACAGCTATGTAAGTCATCCTGCACTCAGATCCCAATGTTCAACCCTCATTCTCTCTTTTCAGAAGCAATCTCACTATGTAGTTTTGGCCTGGAACTCTACATAGACAGGGCAAGTCTGCAAATGACAGAGATCTGCCTGTTTCTGCCCGAAGAGCTGGGACTAAAAAAGCATATGCCACCACAAAGAACAGGTTTTCAACTCTTAGACTGGCAGCATCCAGGATTTCCAGTTTTCCTGAGACCATACTGTTTCCTATCCCTCAGGGAAGTTGTTACTCTAGTCTGTTTGAAAGGTGAGCTCTGTTTTTATACCTGACTAGTAATGCACATCTGTTTTGGGTTCCTGAGGTGCCTATTATAGGAGGTAGAAAGACTGCATCAAAGGAGGGAGGGAACCCTATGATTTATAAAATTTTAATGTAAAATTCTGTATTTGAAAGGAGGAAAAAAGTAAATGTCTTGACAAATTGAAAGATATCAAAATCGATGGGGTGCAAAGACAATAAAGTAGAAGGAAAATATCTGCAACACAAGAAATCGAGAAGGATGAGTGTGCTGAGTATAAACTAAACCATCACATCAGTAAAGACAGAAAAATTACTAAAACATTTAAACCATATGTAAAAAAAGACAGAGCCAGGCTGAAGAGATGGCTCACAGGTTAAGAGCACTGGCTGCTCTTCCAGAGGTCCTGAGCTCAATTCCCAGCAACCACATGGTGGCTCACAAACATCTATAATGAGATCTGGTGACCTATTCTGGCCTGCAGGCATACATGCAGGAAGAAAGCTGTATATATAATAAATTTAAAAAAGAAAAAGACATAGCCACTTGATACGTCAATAAATATATTTGGTGTATATTTGATTTGATAGTAAAATAAATATATACCATGAGGACAAAGTCCAGTCAATTAAATGACATTAAGTGATGACCACAGAAAGGTTACTCAGGAATGAAATTTGACAGAGGGCTGCGGCTGTAGCTCAGTTGGTATGTGGCAGATACTTGTCTATCATGCTTCAGGCCCTGGGTTTAAACTCCAGTACTGCTAAAACCAGGGGATAGTGATGTGCTCATATAATCCCAGCACATGGAAGGTGGACATAAGACTATTAGAAATTCAAAGTCAAGCTTGGCTATAAACTAAGTTTATCAATAGCCTAGGAGATGTAAGATCTAATCTCAAAAAAAAAAAAAAAATCGATATGTTTGCAATTCACTATGATTTGAACCTGACCACGACTTAAAGTCCAGTCATTTCCAAAAAACCATTTGTTACCTGAAAAAGGAACAGAGGTGAGAGCAGTATTTAACCCAAGAGTCAAAGATAAACCGGAAAACCCTCAAGTGCCATACACGCAGAGATAACGAAGTCAGAAGGGATAAAGACAGTCACATCATACTGTATAAAGGGATAATCTACCGTGAGGATGTTACAATCCTAAACTCGAGAGCCGCCAAAGACTTCCATTAATCTCTGCGCTTAAGATCTGTATTAAACATGTCTCTTGGGTCTGGAGAGATGACTCGGTGGGTAAAAGTGCTCGCTGAGCAAGGGTGAGAACCCGAGTTCAAATAAAAAACACCCAAGTAAAAGCCAGACATGGGGACAGAGCCAGGAGGATAGCTGGAGCTTGCTAGCAGGCAGCCTAGCCACAGGTTCAGTAAGAAACCCTGTGTCACAGGAATAAGGTGGGCCGTGACACACTAGGACACCGGGTGACCTCCCCAGGCCTCCGTGCGTGGCGGGGCGTAAAGTCTCACTCCCAACAACTGTCTCCTAAACCTCCAGCTCCGCTCCACATCATCCAGCCTGGAAATCCTTTTCCGCCGTGAAGCTCGGAATGCCGCTTACGTCTGACTCTCCCCAAGGGGGAAAAGCAGTTCTTCGGGAGCCGCAGGCGCCAGTGCGCAGCCGCCCTCCGGCCCCCGGCGCTGCGCTGTAGGGAGCCCCGGCGCGGCCCCGGGGTCCCGCTGCCCCGGACCAAGGGCGCCCCGCACAGCCCCGCCACTCGCCTGGCTCACCATGTCTGTGCCCGGGGCTGCCGCGGCTCCACAGAGGCTCCGGAACAGCGCTCACACGGCCGCGGAGGCTCAGCAACTTGGACTTCCTCAACTGAGAGCTGTGAGGAGGGAGGCGCCAGCAAGAAAGATGGCGGGTGAGGAACTTCCGCTCCGTCCGCCCGCGCTCCTGGTTGGACAGCTCACACACCGGGAGTTTCCTGAGGTCCTCACGACCGTTCCTAGGGTCAGACGTCATACAGTCAAGAAAACTAAACCGTCCCGAACTCCCACAGTTGGTTCCTGAGAAGATGGAAGAGAGCTGGGAGGCAGACAAGGAACTGCCTCTCGGCACCGAGACAGTTCGTACCTGCCGCTCCTTTGGCCCTCATTGCTGGTGCCCACAGAGCCAGTCCCTGAGGCCTGAGTGACAGAATCCTCCCTCCTCTTACTGACACAACCACTCCCTCCCCTATCAACACTAAATGAGATTCATTAGGACACACAAAGACATGAAAGATGAAAGAAGAATTCGAGAGGGCAAAGGTCTGTGTGGGAAAATAAACAAGATACATTCTGTACACGAATGAAATGAAACATTCCGTGTAATTACTACATGCTAATGAGAACATTAAAACTATACGTTCCAGCAGTTAAGAAAAGGCTTCAGCAGCTCTTCCACAAAGGAAATTCTTTTTAGGAACGAGGTTTATTATAGAGTGCCTCAAGCCACGATCAGCCCTGTAGGTGGAAGGGACACCATTAGACAGAAATAGTACAATTTATGCAGATCTAAACTCAGGGCCTTAAAGGAAGGAGCAGGCTTCCATTCAAAGCCTGGGGGGAGGAGGTGATGCGAGGAAGGAGGTAGAGGAGATGAGGGGCAGGCAGAGGTGGACAGACTGACCTTGAGGAGGGGAGAGCAGAAGAGCTTCAGAGAACAGCCTTTGTGTCTGGACCTAATCCCCGAGCTATCTATCTATCCTCCTGAGGTGTCTCAGACTACTCCCCAGAACAAATAAAAAGGTCTGGTTTTCAAATAAAAAAAAAAAATTACCTTTTAGGGGGCAGGAACTTTCACTTCACGTGATTTGATTCAGCATAGTGTACCTGAAGGATAGCAAGGAGCCAGGCATTGTAGAGAACTGTCAAGGCATAGTTGACTGCTTTTGTCCAAGGTATGAGATTGGGCCTAAAGGGGCAGGCTGGTTAAAACCAGCCACTTTGGCCCGCCTTGAGGGGCGTTAGGTCTCACAGAAACCCAGGACAAATGGCTGAGGTGCTTATTAACAGATCAAAGCAGACACTGTCACCCCAGCTGGCCTGGAGCTGGGCTTCCTTTCCCCAGCCTCTGATCATGTTCTCTTTTGGCTCCTGGATCTCTCTCTTTTCCCATTCTCTCCTCTCTTGCTCTCCACAATCTCTCCTCTCATGGTCCCGTGCAGTCTGCTAGACAAGTTCAGTCTGAACTCTTCTAGAGTTCTTTGGCTGAACTGTTCCTGTCTACAATAAACCTCCTCAACCATACCTAACAGCCTTCATGTCAAAAAACTTCATTCAGGGTGTAACCATTTCAGAACTTACTCTTGACTTTCCAGGGTGAACATTTTACTTCCTCCTGTATGGTAGACCCTTTCAGTCTCTAACTAGCCTCACAGAAATGAAGATATTTAAAAGAGACATATGTCTTATAATCTACCAGACTAATGAAATTATGAACCTCAAGAAATTTGAATTTCCCCAAGAATCTTAAATTTGGAGAAAAGGTGCCAGCCAGAAGGGGATTTATGACTTGTAAGTCTATTTTTCAGGACTAGGCTGAAGCCTCAATGGTGGGTAGGACCAACCTAGACTGAGCCTGCCTAGCTGTCACAGCTGCTTCAGGTGTCAATTTGACACACCTGAGAAGAGGAAATCTCAACCGAGTAATTGCTGCCACCCAACAGTGGCATGTCATGTCTGTGCATCATTTTCTTGCTAACTAAGGTAGGACGGCCCAGTCCACGGTCGACTAGGCAGCTTTCCCGTCGCTAGAACCCTGAATGAAGACTTTTTCTTTTGTGTGTGGTGTGTGCCTGCACACTTGCAGATGCACAGAAGCCAGAAGAGGACACCAGGCGTCATTCCTTTTCTCCATCTTATTCCTCTGAGAATGGGTTCACTGAATCTAGAGTCAGGGGGCAGACAGGAAGCCCACCCATCTTCTGGGTCTGGCCCTCTCTACTGACATCACCAGTGTTTGTAGCTAAGCTCAGCTTTTTATGTGGGTGCTGGGGACCAAACTCAGGCCTCATACATGTAAGGCAAGCACTCAACTTCACTGTGCCCCCCTCCTCCAAGCAAGAGGATTTATATACATAAACAGGATCACATTAAACTAAAGGCTAATATGAACTGGCTGTAATATTAAAAGATGACTAATTGATAACACATTTGCTAAACAGCATAACAGATTTACCATCTATTCTTGTGTTTATGTGTGCTAGTGCCAAGAATACCAGCTGACATATTAGGCCAACAATGAAAGCTTTCTTTACATAGTGAGTTTCCACAAAGATTGGTAAACACCTCAGCTTCTGTACGGTGTTACCTGCTAATACCTACTTTTCTTTATAGTTCTGAGTGGGTACTTCAACCTTGGTTCACTAACTCTCTTGTCTCAAAAATAGGAGCACTCATATTTGCAAATGGTATGTTCTTACATCTACACTATGATTAGAGCAGCTACATGGTGTGTGCTTGCTTCTATGTTCCTACTTTACACCATTGTCAAGCAAGAGATGTTTGGAAGTTGCTTCTGTGCAGTGAGACCTTTACTGCACTACAGAGATATACAGGCCCCTTCTTGGGGTTCCACTATGGCATTTACCTAGAGATGCAACATCAAGGGATGATTATTAGCCTAGCTCTTAGTTCAGGGAGAGACATGGTGTCAAGGAACTGACTGAGGCAAAGAGTGGGGCAGAAGGACATCCTCCTCTGGCCTCTAAAGGAACACAGGCACACACATCTATGCACCTACCACACCCACCATGCTTAAACATGCCACACATACACAGAATAAAAAAGTAAAAGAAAATGATGTTTCTGATGAACAAATCAGATGTGGTATGTAGATTATTTGATGTGACCAAACCTTGGTACACTTAAACCACTGGGATGTATCTTTTGGTAAGAGAAGTGAAGGGAAAATTATGATAAAAAGCTGTAATATAAATATGATAAAATTTACATAGGAATAGAGCATTAATTAGTAGGATCCCATCACATAAGGAATTTTCACCAGCATTTTGGCAATAATGACTCTGACAAAAGGAAAAATTTGGAAAACTGTGAAATTGATCTCTTTATGGTTATTTTGCAGATACATTGTCAATATATAAAAAAAACTCTTCTTCCTCCACCCCCACATATATATATACACACACACTGTTGAAAATAGTTAAAACTATAAAATATGCACAGGATTCTTATTTGGAGAAAATATTAAAAGTCAAAAATAGAACTGGTGGTGCTGTGGACCAGAGTGGCTATGCCCCATCTACACTTCCCAGGGTGGCCCTCACATTGCTACTCTGATGCCCAAAGGTATCCAGTGATTTGAAGAATATTGATGCAGGAGTTAATCCTAAAGTTAAGAGCCATGTGACTAACCAGGGACCAGTTTTAGAAGAAACTAGAAATAAAGTTGGTCTAAGTCCATTCCAAGTTGAGGCTTCTACAGGAAACTCCACACATATGCACTGCCATCATGGACCAGTTACTACAGGTGCAGTTGGCCTGCGGGAAGAAGCTGCAGCTGGCTGGGATCACAGCTCTGCTTCTGGCTTCCAAATACAATGTTTTCTCTGAGTATTGAAGACTTTATGTCACAGACAATGCTTACAACGGTTCCCAAATCTGAGAAATGGAGACTGATTTTGAAAGAGCTGAATTTGGAGTTGAGCTGGCCTTTGCCATTCTACTTCTTAAGGTGAACCTCAAACACCAAGGAGGTCGATTTGAACAACACAAGTATCTGATGGAGCTGACACTCAACAATGATGACATCACGTCTCTCAGCTGCAGCTGCTGCTTCCTGCCTGTCTTGGATGGTGCTGGGTCAAGGAAAATGGAATTTAAAGCAGCAGTATTACACAGGACACATGGAGAGTGAAGCACTGGAAGTCATGCAGCACATGGCCAAGAGCATTGTCAAGGTCAATGAAAACCTTACCACGTTTATCACTGTCAAGTACACCAGCAGCAGACTCCTGAAGATCAGGATCCCTCACCTGAACTCCAAAACCATCAAAGACCTGGCTTCCCCTCTCATGGGTAGGTTCTAGGTAGTGGGCCTTCTCTCCTGCACTTCTTAGATTTTGTTTATACTTTATCTAGTTTACATCACAGAACCTCTTCTCAGACTAATTTTCTAACTGTGTATTTGAGAGAAAAATAAAGTTATTGATTTTCTTAAGGTAAAAAAAAAGTGAAAAATAATTAAATCACTTTAAAAGTCATTTGTTCTGAATTTATATATATATATATCCGATCCATGCCAAGAGCCTATTAGGGAAATCCAGACTCTTAATTGCCTTTTGTGTGAGCACCTAGCTTTCATGAGTGGAAGCCAGAGGACAACACCAGACATCCTCCTGCCTCTGCACCTTTGCTTGTGATGTGGTCTTGCACTAATTGTGGAGCTTGTTTTTCACCTAGACTGACTGGCCAGCAAGTCCCAGGAGTCTTCCAGCACCGTCTCCACTTTCAGCAATGACGTTACAGCCATGTTTTGGTTACATGTGGCTTTTACATGGGTACTGCGGATATGACCTCAGTCCGTGTGGCTTTTACATTGAGCCACTTTCCCAGCCCAATTAAGCATTTTTATAGGTCCATTAGACACAATGATTTTAAAAATACATAAAAATTAAAACTGTTCACATATTAGAAAGACATTTCAATTCAATGTTTAGATTAAAAGCAGGAAAAGTTATTAACGACTTTACTAATAGTGAAACTATTAGTATTAGGCACATGCAACTATTTAATTAAACCTTGTTAAATAATTTCACTAAAACATTTATTTTCAAGATTAAAACAAGGAGCACACTGTATTATTCATATCACCTACGAATGTGCCACTGACAAACCCTCCTCTACACTGTGCAATTTCTAAAGCATTCTACACAAATTATCTTATACCAGACTCTTCATATTAGTTACATTAACAGAATCCTACTGCACCAAATTTTGACACTGTATGCTACAAAAGACAATTCTACCTACATTTATAAGGTTTTGACTGTGTATTTTGATATACTGGCCAACTGAAGACTTACAGGTTTCTTCTAACAGAGGATCTTGATATGTTGTACTCTTTTACGTGTGTGGTGTGCATGTCCGTGTGGATGAATGTTCATATGTGTGGGTACACATTGTACTTGCAAATAGAAGCCAGAGGTTGATGTATGACAAGAGCCTAGTAGGAAACCCGGACTACTGCCTTTTGTGTGCTGGCTGTCTTCCTTAATCAGTCCCATTTTATTTTTCAAGAACTCTCTTATTGGACCTAAATTGACTTGAGTAGACGAGCTAACCAGCAAGCCTCAGGGATTCGTTGTCTCTGCCTCCCTAGTACTGAGACTACAGGCATGTGCTATCATGTCTGGCTTTTATATGGGTGCTGAGGATTTAAACCCAGGATCTCATGCTTCTATGGCAAGGGCTATATACAAACTGAGCCATCTCCTCATCGCCACAGTGGTTTCTAAGAACTGAACTGAGACAGGTAGAGATAATCCCACATGCTTTACATTGATACAAGTTAAATTCATTATGCCATCATGTTTGCTAGAAAGATCTGTATTTAAAGATAAGTCTATATTTAGAGATAAGTTTCCACTGTGTCTCCATTCATGGCTTTTTAAGGGAACCAGAACATGCTAAGGCTTATTCACATAGCTTATAACCATATGGCTTGTTTTGTTTTTGTTTTTGTTTTTTTAAGTTAATGAAATTAAAACTTATTCAAAGTGGAGAATGTATTCCAATGTAGCTTATACACAGTGCACCCTTTCATGGTATCTAAGGGAACCATGAGTACTGTAGGATTTCCCACATTGCTTACACACATACGGTTTCTCTCCTGTGTGAATTCTTTCATGGCATCGCAGGGAACTGTGATCAGTGAAGGCTTTCCCACAGAATTTACATACATATGGTTTCTCCCCCCTGTGGATTCTTTCATGACGTTGAAGAGAACTGTGATAAGTGAAGGCTGTCCCACACAGCTTACACACATAGGGTTTCTCTGCACTGTGAATATTTTCATGGCAACGAAGAGAACTGTGATACATAAAGGCTTTCCCACACTGTTTACACACATAGGGTTTCTCCCCAGTGTGAGTCCTTTCATGGCAATGGAGGGAACTATGAAACGTGAAGGCTTTCCCACACACCCTGCATAGACAAGGTTTCAGTCCACTATGGATTCGCTCATGTTTTTTCAGTGCGCTGCTCAATACAAAGGCTTTCCCACACTGCTTACAGCCATAGGCCTTCTCTCCCCTGTGAATCTGTTCATGGTATCGAAGAGCATTGTGATGCATGAAGGCTTTCCCACATTGCTTACATGCATAGGGCTTCTCTCCACTATGAATTCTTTCATGACATTTGAGAGAGCCCTGACGACTGAATGCTTTCCCACACAGCTTACATACATAGGGTTTCTCTCCACTATGAATCCTTTCATGGCACTGAAGAGAACTGCAATCAATGAAGGCTTTCCCACACACCTTGCATTCATAGGGTTTCACTCCAGTATGAATTCGTTCATGTCTTCGCAAGGCACTAGAACAAGTGAATGTCTTTCCACATTGCTTGTATACATAGGGTTTCTCTAAGCTATGAATCTTTTCATGGCACTGAAGGGAACTGTGATCGCTGAAGGCTATCCCACATTGATTACATATGTATTTTACTCCATTATGAGTTTGTTCATGACTTTCATCCTTCCTCAAAGAAGGAAAGACTTTCAGAAATTGCTTACATTCATAGGGTTTCTCACCACTATGGGTCCTTTCATGGCGGCGAAGGCCACTGGAATAAGTGAAGGTTTTGCCACATTGCTTACATATATAAAGCTGTTCTCCAGTGTGAGTTCTTCTATGTGTCAAGAAAGAACTGGAAGAGTGAACAGCTTTACCACATACTTTACATATATATGGCCCATCTCCATTCTGTGTTGTTATGTACTGTTGAATACCAACAAGAGTCAAAGAGTCTTTCCCACTCATCTTTAAAACGCAAGGCTTTTCTGTAGCATGCATTTTTTCATGCCCCTGAACAAAACTGTGTCTGCTAAAACCGTCTTGAGTTTGCTTATATTTGTACGTTTTCTCTTCAGTGTGAGTCTTCATATGCTCCAGAAAACTTAGGGGAAAACTAAAGAATCCCCCACACCCCTTACCCGTGCCTGCTTCCTCTGCGTATTCTCGACTCGCACATAGTTTGTATTCTGTCTGAACTGACATGGGAAGAATTTTCCTTAAATTTTCAGAGTCAGCTTCACGGATCCAGTCTTCTTGCTTTTGTGCTAGAATGTAAATCCAGAAAAATCCCTTTGAGTTAATACAACACCATAGAAAAATATTAGATTCTAAGTAGGTTTCTGGTATAACATGATCATGACTGGTTTTATTCATCAAAATTTCTGTTGTTGTACAAATCATGGAGCTTCACTGATCAGCAAAAATACTGTTTTCTCATGGAGTAAACAAGGCAGTGATCTTATCCATACCTACGGCAGCCAGGTTCCTGCAGGTCTCCTGCATCACATCTCTGTGCAGCCTCTTTTGGGAAGAACTCAGCAAAGACCACTCTTCTGCAGTGAAGCTCACGGCCACGTCCTCAAAGGATACAGACTCCTAAAAAATGACACAGTATTTTCAGGAGGAAGGGTGAAACTCAGCACTGGAGAGCCAGACTCAGGGCATATGATATTTACCGAATGCTGTGTTGTTTACGTGTTCAATCCAGGTAATGTTCATCAGAGTTCTAGTTAATATTCTCTAACAGTGTAATCCTAATGCTAGCTGCAACTTCACTATAAAGCAAAAGCAGAAGTTTGTTACACTGTCGGGTCATCCCAGGAAAGTCTGTACTGGTTCTGTTGCACCTGTCATAAAAAAACACTCTACTAGGCTAGGCATAGCAGCCCACGCCTTTAATCGCAGCACTAGGGAGGCAGAGGCAGGCGGATCTCCTTGAGTTTAAGACCAGCCTTATAAAGTAAGTTCCTGGTCAGAGAGGGACACACAGTGAGGCTCTGTCTTTAAAAACCAAACAACCCTCACTAGTTAGTATCCATAAGAGAGTTAGCACCAGCTATCTGGAGACTAATTTTAAAAATGCATAATAATAGGGCTTAGAGAACTGCTCGACTCTCAAGTGCGAGACCGAGTTGTACCCCCCAAGCCCACTAACCCATATAAAATTGCTGGGCATGGTGGCACACACTTACAGCCCCAGCACTGGGGAGGTGGAGACAAGTGGATTATTGGTACACGGTTGTCAGCCAGTCTAGAACAATTGGTAGGCTTCAGGCAAAAGCCTGACGGACAAGACTTCCAAGGAATGGTCCCAAGGTGTCATCTGACGTCCGCATGCATGTGTGCATGTGCACACATGTGCAACCATGTACAGGCATTAAAAAAAATCAACTCCCCCTGGGGTCTGGAACCTGAACATTGGATAGACATCACCAACATTGTGATGAGGGTGTGGATGAGCCCTCTTGTGGAGAGGGGCTCAGTGTTCTAGTTTATGATAGCAATAACTACTTGTTTAACTCCCATTGTCTCTCTAAATGTCGGCAAGCTTCTGAAACGCTTATCAGAAGGATCCTACTTGGTCAGAATGAAAATATGATCCACAAGATTAGTCTCCAATAACCTGGTCTGACAGATAATATAGAACAAAGACTCCATCTCCCAGCGTCTTTCTTAAAAAACTGTGCACATCCTCTTTGACTGCTCATAGAAAACTTTGGAAAGCTTGAACTTGGTATCTTATAGGCAATCTTAAAAATTTGAAAGACCCATGAAGGATAATCTACTATAATAATACAAAAAGATTGTATTTTTTCCCTCAAAAATGCTAAGAGAAATATAAATGAAGGGAATGGCATTGTTAGAAGGATCTGATATACTGAGGTGATATAATGATTTCTCAATATATCTTTATCCAGTTTATTACTAACCCAAAAGATCTCTACATATAAATAAAGAGTATATCCCATAAAAAATGTCTCATATAAATATAAATGAGCTGAACATTTTTCAAACAAAGAGTACTGGGCAAAAAGGTTTAAACAAAATAACAGTATGTAGCTTCATTACCCTGATATCACAAATAGACCACCCAGAAATTAAATAGATAGATACATAAATACATAGATACATAGATTACCTGAGGAACTTCAAAGTTAAACTGTACCATAGATCAAATGCACCTAACAGCCATTTACAGGCACTCTATCAAACAAGTGCAGAACACGCACTCTTCTCAGCATCAGATGAAAGCTTCTCCAAAATACATCACCTATTAGGTGATAAGGCATTAGCAAATCAAAAAACACACAAAAAAGCCAACGAACCAACCAACCAAACACCCCCAAAACAAAACAAAACAAAAAAACACTGTGAAATACTTTCCTGCATTGTACAAGATCAAAAATAGTCAACTTGAAAAATACTTAATTTGGAAAAAATATTAAGAACTCTAAGTCCAGGAAGACAGCTTAGTTGGTGACCTGCTTGCACCTAAACATAAAGAACTAATTTCTGATCCATAGTATTCACATAAAAAATTGGCCATGGTGGCACACACCAGTGCTGGGTACTTATAAGACCTGTCCTGTGAAACTTTTAGAGGAAAACAAAAGTGAAGCCAACTGCTTAGAAGAATGAATATATAATAAAAATAAATGAAAGGAAACCTTTACTTGGAAACATGCTCACATTTTTCCCTTTCCAATGAATAGAAATCAAATTATATACTGAAGTAGAAAAGGTAAAATTCAAGCACGTTGACAAGTCACAGTCAAGTATGAGTGACGTTTCCTTATATATATGCATATTAGTAAGTGTAATGTCACACAGACAAAATCAAAAATCGAAAATCACATAACTGACCTTAGATGTAAGACAGTCTTTGATAATATTAAACAGCATGTCATGATAAAAGCTCAGAATCTAGTTGGCACAGGAGAATCACACATTAACAGAGTAAAGGCTTGTATGACAGACACATACTAGTGGTAACATTCTAAATGAGGGCAGAAAAACACTGAATGCATTGTCTCAAAGACCAGGAAAACACACTAGGTGACTACTTGTGACTCTTCTTGACTATAGTATTAAATAAACTATTAGCCAGAGAAATGACGCAAGCAAAGGCAATAACAGGCATGTGAGTCAGAAGGGAGGAAGTCAGACCGTCCTAGTTCAATAAAGAGGAAAACCCAACCTTGTTACTACAGGGTAACCAGGAATCCCAGTCCACAGGAGGCTAAGGAGGCGGAACTAAGAGTTCCAGGTCAGCCACGGGTACACAGTTACACTTCCTGTGTAAAAAGTAACACATATCTGAGAAAAACGAGGACGGTCCAAGAGATTACACCAAAAAGGCTTCTAGATACTATAAAGTCTTTAGCAAGGGTACAAAATCAACACACAATGCCAGCACATTTTCTCTCAGCAAATACTGAACTATCTCAGAGATACACGGTCAGAAAGTCCTAAGATTAACTCATAAACTAAAATGCCCAAGTCAACCGCACTGATGGTAAATGTTACAAAGGCAGTCTGAGGTCACCGAAGAAGGGGGGGGGAGGGTTGGGTCTGCAGAGAGGTGGGGAGATCGGGGAGGACTGGGGGGGGAGATATTGTGTGAATTTTTTTTCAATAAAAAAGAAAAATAAGAAAGAAATTAAACAAGACACTAGAAGAGGAAAGAAAAGACGACCATGATCATGGATTATGTGAATCAATATCACTAAAATGATTCAAAGTCATAATCCATATTCAATGAAATTTCCACTAAATTATCACATTTTACACACTAGAAACAATTCTTAAAATTGCTATTGAAAGTGTAAGAGACCCAGGGAGCTCAAGATATCCTCAGCAAAAAAGAGCACTACATGTTTCATTTTACCTGATTTCAAAACACACTGCAGGTCTGTAATGAAAATAAAGCAGAACAGAACGATGCAAAACCCGACAGAGTACTGTCATAAATGTACAGTCCAATGGAAAAGAGAAAGTAAAAATAAACCCACACATTTGGCCAACTGATTCTCAGCAAAAGTGCCAAAAATATACACCAGAGAAAGAACAGAATAACCAATAAATAATGGTGTTAATACTAGATTTCTACATGGAGATGTCTAAAACTAGACTCTGACCCTAGGGAAAACTCAATTCACAAATTGTTCACTTGTTGATTGAAGATGACTGGCTGATGAGAAAGGACAAAACACTAGTAGGCACTCTTAAGCCCGTGCCTTAACACTGTCGACATCACCAATCCAAGAAAAGCCCTTCTCTTCTAGCTATCGCTTGACATGTTTCACACTTTTCATCTGGGGCCTCCTTTCTCCCTATTTCTAATCGTCTTTTCCTATAAAGTCATACCTCTGCATTAAAAAAGTTGAATTCCTACAAACCGTCCAACTGCACCATAGACGGCCATACCCCTTGTACTATGTTTCTCGCAGGGACCGGTGGATCGTCGCCGGTCCAGTGAGTTTGGCAATGTGCAGGAGGACCTGGGAACCGAGGGATTTCAAGTGTCAATCAACAGCAGCAACAACAAAAGCATTTGAAGGAGAACAAATTCGTGGATTTCAGAAGCACGGACAGGAAAGACAGGAAAATCGGGTTCTACGAGGCAGAACAAAGCTACCACGCAACGCCCCCGCGCCGCTCCCGCACCGCCCGCACAGTCCGGGCCTCGACCCTCGGCCGCCGCGCAGTCCAGGAGTCCCACGCGCAGCTGCAGTCTTCGCCGCGGTTCCCGGGACCGAGGGGCCCGCCTGCGCGCCCCGCATCCCCTATGCTCACCATAGCTGAGCTCCGGACCTCAAGCAGCCTCACGCGGCTGCAGGGTGGGGCGGTCCTACAGCCGCCTGAGGTCCAGCGACCCCAAACTCCCTCTGCGGACAGGACAGAGCGAGCAGTGAGGATAGCGTTGCCAGGAAGAAAGATGGCAGGTGAGGAACTTCCGCTCCGTTCCCCTGGCCCCCTGCGACCAGACTCTGATACTGGGTTTGGCGGTCATGAGAAAACCAAAGCTGAACAGTTTGGGACTCCATTAACTGACAGAACAGAGTCGCACCTATGGCGGCACCAAAAGAAAGATGGCAGTGACGTACTTCCGCTTTGCCTGACTCCGGTCTTGATTGGACCACTCATCTCATGACTGTTTGGGGGGAACCCTGTCCCACTGCAGGGTAGAACAATCCATCCAGCACTCCCTGAGCTGACCATACAGTTTAGCGACTATGGCACCAGAAAAAAAAATGGAGGGTGAGGAACATCCACTGGTGCTTTTGACCCATACATAGAGCCCTTTGTGACACGATAAAGAATCCCTACCTAACTGCTGGAACCAAAACAAGCACTCCAGACTTAGCCATTCCCAGTACTGTCTAGTTATAAATAAATAAATAAATAAATAAATAAATAAATAAATAAATAAAATCCAAGTTTTCTTTTCTTAGCCCTAGCTCCTGATGACTCTGAGACTATTTATTTATTACTTTTTTAATTAATTATTTTATTTATTTACATTCCAAATGTCCCACTTCCCAGTCCCCCCTCCACAGCCCCCACCTTATCCCCTCTCCCCTTTGCCTCTAAGAGTGTGATCCCCCACTCACTCATCCACCCGCACCTCACCCCTCTAGCATTCCCCTTCTCTGGGGCATCAAGCCTCCACAGGACAAAGCCCATCTGCTCCCACTGAGGGTAGACAAGGCAGACCTCTGTTACATATGGGGGGGGGGGTGCAATGGACCAGCCCACGTATGCCCCTCGGTTGGTGGCTTAGTTCCGGAAGCTCTGAGGGGTCTAGTTAGTTGATACTGTTGTTCTTCCTATGGGATTGCAATCCCCTTTCAGCTCCTTCAGTCCTCCCCCTAACTCTTTCTTGGTGTCCCTGAGCTCAGTCCAATGGTTGGTGGTAAATATCTGCAACTATCTCAGTCAGCTGCTAGTAGAGCCTCTCAGAGGGCAGCCATGCTAGGCTCCTGTCTGCAAGCACATCTTGGTATCAGCAATAGTGTCTGAGTTTGGTGTCTGGTCCTGGTATGGATCCCAAGTTGGGATGGCCTTTCCTTCAGTCTCTGCTTCATTTTTCCCCTGCATTTCCTTTAGAACAATTCTGGGTGAAAATTTTTGAGATGGGTGGGTGGCCCCATCCCACCTAAGGAGGTGTCTTAGAGTTTCTATTCCTGCACAAAACATCATGACCAAGAAGCAATTTGGGGAGGAAGGGTTTATTCAGCTTTCACATTGCTGTTCATCACCAAAGGAAGTCAGGACTGGAACTCACACAGGATAGGAAGCAGGAGCTGATGCAGAGGCCATGGAGGGGTGCTGCTTGCTGGATTGCTTCCCCTGGCTTGCTCAGCTTGCTCTCTTATAGGACCCAAGACTACCAGCCCAGGGATGGCACCACCCACTGAAGAGTCAGCTCAGAAACTTTGAGATATTCCACCAGGGTCCCCTCACCACCTCCGAGCACATGGGCACCCTTCTCCTGGAAGCAACAGGTTAGAAAGCACGTAGGCTGGAAGGGAGGGACTGATTAAGCCCCTGCTACCTCATTCCCTAAAGACCAATCAGTTTAAAGTCACACTGTCAATCACATTTTGCCTAATGGCCTAATGGCTGCTGCTCTAAAATCCTATATAAGGTCCCTAAATGGGTTCTAGTGGGTCGCTCTCCCATCTTGGTATGTAGAGCAACCTCAGCATGCTGATGAATCAATAAATTCCTCTTGCATTTTGCATCAATCCCTGACGCCATGTGTTCACTCAGAGGGTCTCAAGTAAGTTAAGACTCCCCAGAATCTTACACCAAAATGGGTCCTCCCCACCTTGATCACTAATTGAGAAGATGCCTTACAGCTGAATCACATGGAGGAATTTCCTCAACTGATACTCCTTTCTCTGTGGTAACTCCAGCTTGTGTCAAGATGACACACAAAACCAGCCAGCACAATTGATCCCTTGTCAACTTGACACACAAACACATCACTATTAATCCTCAACCCTTACTTTCGTATTCATGCCCAAGATCTAAATAACTCTAAAAGTCCCACAATCTTTGCAAATTTTTACATATTAAAATTTCAATCCCTTTAAAACATCCAGTCTCTTAAAATTCAAAGTCTTTTTACAATTAAAAGTCTCTTAACTGTGGGCTCAACTAAACTACCTTCTTTCTCCAAGAGGGGAAAAGATGTCAGGGCAAAATCACAATCAAAAGCAAAATTGAACTCCAAAAGTCCAATGTCTGGGATCCAATCATGATCTTCTGGAGTCCTCCATGGGCTTGGGTCACTTTTCCAGCTCTGCCCTTTGTAGCACACACCTTGTCTTCTAGGCTTCAGCTGCCTGTAGTCCACTGCTGCTGCTGTTATTGGTGGTCATCTCATGGTACTGGCATCTCCGAAACACTGCTGTCTTCCACTGTAACAAGGCTTCATCAATAGCCTCTCATAAGCTTTCTTCATGGTGCCAAGTCTCACCTCCTTTGCATGACCCCTTCAGTCCTGGGCCGTCAATTGCAACTGAGGCTGCACCTTCACCAATGGCCTTCCACAGCCTCTTACAGTGCTGAGCCTCAGCTGCTCTTCATGACCACTTCATGCCTTCAAAACCAGTACCACCTGGGTGACTCTTACACATTACCAAGTCCAGCCACAGCACATGGTACAACCTTGACTATCTCTGGAACACAGCCTCTGTGCTCTCAGAAAAGACTTCTCAGAAGATTTAAACTCAATGATGCTGGTCTTTTCTTAATTACCCCTAATTCTTTAGCTCCAGCTAACCAGCATCAATAGTCCCAGTAATGCAAAGGTTTCACTTTAGTAGTTCTGGTATCTTGTTAATCACAGATGATTCTTCAGCCCCAGCTAACTAAAACCACAGAACCTTCATAATCAAAACAACAACAGCCCTGATAAGAGTCTTTAATCTTCCCTCTAAAATTTCACAAGCCAGGCTTCCATCTTCTGCACTGTTCTCAACATTATCTTCCAAGCTCCTACACAACATCCCACAGAGCTCTTAACTCCGAATGGCTCTTCTAGCTCAAAGTTCCAAAGTCCTTCCACAGAACTCCCCAAAACATGATCAAATTGTCACAGGAATACCCCCACTTCTGGTACCAATTTGTTTTAGTCAGGGTTTCTATTTCTGCACAAACATCATGTCCAAAAGGCAAGTTGGGGAGGAAAGCTGAATAAAGCTTAAAGTTGCTGCTCATTAACAAAGGAAGTCAGCATAGGAACTCACATAGGATGGGAAGCAGGAGCTGATACAGAGGCCATGGAGGGTGTTACTTACTGGCTTTCTCAGCTTGCTCTCTTATAGGACCCAAGACTACAGGCCCTCCCCCCTTGATCACTAATAGAGAAAATGCCTTACAACTGGATCTCATGGAGGCATTTCCTCAACTGAAACTCCTTTCTCTGTGATAAACTTCAGCTTGTGTCAAGTTCACACACAAAACCAGTCAGTACAAGTGCTGGAATTACAAGTGGTTGTGAGTTGCCTGACATGAGCGCTGGGAACTGGACTCAGGTCCTCTGGAAGAGTGGCGAGTACTAACTCTTGAGTCATCTCTCACATTGTTTCTGACAACAGATGTATGGTGTTTGTAGTCTCTCACAGAGTCCCTCCCTTCCTTGTTTTTCATTTATTTACACAGGTATGGTATGTATGTGAATACACATTCAGAGGATGTCAGATATTGAAAATAAATTTTTCATTTATTTACACAGATATGGTATGTATGTGAATACACATTCAGAGGATGGCCTCAGATATTGGTCCTACCTTTCCAATTTGTTTAAGAGTTTCTTCTTTCTGTTGCTCACTGCTCTAGTATGTGCCTGTGAGTGAGTATCAGGAATTGACTTCTTTCTGCCTCCCCCTTGTGTTAGCACTAGAGGGATTACAGAAATATTATTGACACTGTGAATTATACCTTGCTTTCATGTGTGTGGTAAACATTATTTTGGGATTTGTACCTCACCGTCGATCATTTAGTTCCCAAATAAAAGACACAAAACCTTCATATTTATAATAAGCCTTAAAGCACTAGAACCGGGCAGATATCAACCCTCTAAGCTATTTTGTTGACTTCCCTGTCAATAACCTAGAGATATCACTTGACGATTTCTACCTGGGCCGCTCTACTCCACCTGGCCGACCCTCGTGGCCATGGGCTCATGTCCCACCTACCCATGACACGTTATTCCTTCTCTCCCTTACTCCCTTTGTGGTCTCTCCTCAGATCCCAAGACCATAAACCGAGGCCCAGCTACAGGCTGTAGGCATCTTTATTAACCAATCATGGGTAACTTGGGGGGGCAAGGTTTATAGAACAAAAGCTGACATATGTGAGGATCTGCTTGCCTTGGAGTAAACAGATCTTGGGGGCCAGTATTCAGCATTTGAATATAAGTAGCAGCAGACCAATCTCCCACATTCATGTAGGTACTGGGGATTCACACCCAGGTCCTCACATTTGCATGACTACTGCTTTACTCACTGAGGCATCTTCTACAGTTGTGTGTTTTTGGGTTTTTTTGGGGTTTTGTTTGCTTGGTTTTTTTTTAAAACAGCATGTAGCTGTGCAGCTCAGGCTGTCCTGAATTCTGATCTTCCTGCTGCCTCCATGTGTCTACTTCAGGAATGAATATATATTCATATGTATATTCATATATATATTCATTCCACGAGATCTGGGATGGGGGAGGCTCCCAGGACTCAATGTGGGTGACTTTAGCTGAAATGCCCAACATTAGGGAGATAGAACCTGAAAAGAGCACCTCTAGTAGATAGACAGGCCCCCAGTGGACAGATGGGGACACCAACCCACCTTCAAAAATTTTGCCCTCAAATTGTTCCTGTCTAAAAGAAATCCAGGGACAAAAATGGAACAGAGACTGAATGAATAGCCAATCAGTGACCGGCCCAACTTGGGATCCATCCCATGGGTGGGCACCAAACTGACAGTAGTACTGATGCCATGTTGTGCTTGCAGACAGGAGCCTAGTATGGCTGTCCTCTGAGAGGCTCTATTAGCAGCTGACTGAGACAGCTGCAGATACTCACAGCCAGGCATTGGACTGAGGTCCAGACTCCTATGGAAGAGTTAGGGGAAGGATGGAAGGAACTGAAGGGGGGATGGCAACCCCATAGGAAGACCAAGTGTGTCAACTAACCTGGACCTCTGGGAGCTCCCACACAGGCTAGTTCAAGGCCCCTGGCAAATATGTAGCTATGGACTGCCTTGTCTGGCCTCATGGGGAGATGATGTTCCTAATCCTATAGAGACAAGGTGCCCCAGGGATGGGGGATGCCCAAGGAGGGCACCCACTCAGAGGCAAAAGGGATGGGAGATGGAGGGGAAAGAATCCTGTGATGGGGGACTAGAAGTGGGCAGCACTTGAGATGTAAATAAATAAAATAATAATAAAGTTGTTTTTATATGTGTGGTTGTTTTGCCTGGTGCCTGCAGAATCCAGAAGAGATTCTGGGACCCACTGGAATTGCAGATAACTGTGAGCCACCATGTGGTGGTGGAACCCAGACCAGGTACTCTGGAATAATAGCCCATGTTCTTAATCGATAAGCCAAAAATCTGTCCCGTGACACTTAAAATGATGAAAGCCAGCTGTTTTCTTTTGTGCCCTGGATTTGTGAAAGACGAACCAGATGCCTACTTGTCACCTTAAAAATAGTTGCCTCAACTCATCAGTAAAGACAAAATATTAGGTAGAATTTCTTCTATAAACTTCTTTCTCCCAGGCCTGTAGTTCCAACCAACACTAGTACAGAATTCCATCTCTAAAGTGAGGCTGACCTCAGGGGAAACTTTTACAGTCTATGTTGGTTAGTTTTTATGTCAACTTGACACAAGCTACGGTTATTTGGGGAAAGGGACACTCAATTGAGAAAATGCTTCTATTAAGATTGGCCTGCAGATAAATCTTGGGGGCGTGTATTTTCTTAATTTGTGATTCATGTATCTGTACCCAGCCCATTGTGGGCAGTGCCACCACTGGGAAGGTGGTCCTGAGGTATATAAGCAAGCAGGCTGAGCAAGTCATAAGGAACAAGCCAGTAAACAGTGTTCTGTTATGGTTTGTTTCAGTTCCTGTCCCCAGGTTCTTTCTCTGCTTGAGTTTCTCTGTGATAGACTGACTACTATGTGGAAGTGTAAGCAATAAACCCTTTCTTCCCCAAGTAGGTTTTTGGTCATGATATTTTACCAGAGTAGTAGAAACCCTGACTAAGACAGGGTCTAAGAGCTGAACTTACTAAATTCCACTAACTCCTCCTCCATAAATATCTCTTTAAAAAATTAAAAAATAAAAATTGTGTGCATGCACATCACAACATGTATATGGAGGTCAGAGGAAGTTCTCTCCTCTCACTGTGTGAGCCCTGGAGATCAAACACAGGCCATTCCTTTACCACTGAGTTATCAAATTCTTTATACTGCTGGTTCCTCCCTACCAAGGAAACCCTTGTGTTTATGGCTTTCCCCTCCCTGGTGAACAAGAATGCCCCCATAGACTCATATATTTGAATATTTAGTCCCCAGTTGAGGAAAAATTTGGGAAGCATTAGGAGGTGTGGCTTTTTTGGAGGAGGTGTGTCACTGGGAGCTGGATTTGTGATTTCAAACGGTTCTTGCCATTTACAGTGTTCCATCTCTCTCTGCCTTCTCCTTGGAATCGAAACACAAGTTCTCAGCTGTTCCGCCTCCATGCTTTTGCCCATCACTATAGACTCTTACTCTCGGGAACAGCCCAGTTAATCCCTTCCTCTTATAAGTTGCCTTTGCCATGGTGTTTTGTTACAGCAACTTAGACATCGTGTGGTATATGCATCCTCATACGCTTATACCCGTGGATACACATCTTAGACATTGTGTGGTATATGCATCCTCATACGCTTA
>JADRCH010000285.1:51341-97871 GCA_019843965.1 Rhynchomys soricoides
ATACACATCTTAGACATTGTGTGGTATATGCATCCTCATACGCTTATGCCCGCGGATACACATCTTAGACATTGTGTGGTATATGCATCCTCATATGCTTATACCCATGGATACACATCTGGAGGCCAGAAGAGGGGACTGCAATCCTTCTCTATCGCTGTTCACTTTATTCCTGCAAAGTTAGGTCTCTCTGTGAACCTAGAGCTTGCATTTTTCTAAGTGGGTAGCCAGCAGGCCCCTGCTAGCTTCCTCTCCACTTGCCTCAGAGTTAGAGTTACAGGAAAGCATGAGACTATGTTCAACTTGCTACGTAGGCCCTGGGATCCAAAGCCAGGTCCTCATGCTTATGCATAAGTGCTCTTACCCACTAAGGCATCTCAACAGTTCCCATGAAAAAACCTCCTCTACAAACATCTCCAGATGATTATACTCACAACTGGGCTTCTCCCCTAGTACAGCACATTCAAATAAGGCCATAGAATACCTTCAGTGTAATTTAAAACTTTATTTTTGAGAATTTCATACATATATAGAATGAAATATGAGCATATCTACTCCCATTTCTTACCTTCAATTCCCATGTCCCTCCCACTCCTCCATCACACTCCTTGTCTGTTTCTTTCTTGATAACCCAGCATGTGCTGTCCATACACGTGTGGGTGTGGGGCATCCACAGGAGCATGGGACACCTACCAGTTGCCATGTCCTCAAAAAAGAATGATTGCTCCATTGACCTGGGCTGCCCTGAATCTTCTTTTTTCAGTGGACAACAGTCAATGAAGAGATGCATTATTGGCCAAAGGGCTAAGAATCAAAGAGACTGAGGGCTCAGGCCTAAATGGGATACCTATATTAACCCACCAGCAACACTACAGGAATGGAGCAGGAAAGGATCTGGGGAAGGGCTGTGAAGGGCTTTCTTAAGCACACGACACGGATAAGGCAATCTGAACTCAACAGCTGTGGTAACCTGCCTAATACACAAGATCGAGTCAGTTAAATTCTGCACAGATGGGGTGGGGTGGGGCGATTTCCAGGCCCCAACCCTACCAAGAACCTACTGGCAGGGGATAGTTACATTTTGTTTTTAAATAAGTGCCTCTAGTCCAAGGTCAGTAAGAATTACCTCAGAGGAGACGCTTCCATTCCAAGGCCAACCATGAATATCTGTGGATTTCCCCTTTCGAACAAATTTACGATCAGAGGAAGGCCGTGGAAATTTAGGAACTTACTGGCAGGCTAAACACAAGTACAAGGGGACAACTTAGTATTTTTAAGAATATTCTTGAATGCAAAAGCCTCTCAGGAATCCTAGCTGCTCCGAGAAGAACCTGCAGCGGTGCTCCAACCCCCGTTCCCCCCGTCCCCCCCCCCCACCATTATCCCTGCCCCAGCCCTCCCTCAGCCCCGCCCCCAGCTTACCCCACCCCTACCCCTACCAGCAGCCCATCCAACCCTGCCACCTGGCAGTCCCAGTGCAGCTGCGTAGAGGCTCCGGTGGGATAGGACTCCTGGGTTCCTCTGATTCGATTCGGGAGCTGAAAGACCGAGAACCCCTTCCACAACCCCGCCCACCCACCTCACACACCCGCCTCTCACTTGTATGCCTCCGGGGCTCCTATGGCCTTTTTAGAAACTCCTTGGTTCAGGGATCTTGGGGCCAGCGAGGCTCAGCCACCGCGGACTCCCTCCGCTGACAGGACCTGGTGTCAGGATGAAAGGCCAGTAATATCAGGTTCACCCCCTCTCGCCCATGGTCCCGATTCACTAGGTCTCAGAAACCCATTGGGAGCCTGGAGTGTCCGAATAAGAAACCTGAGGATCAGGATCCCAAATGACACTTCCAGCAGATTTTCTCAGCAAAGGTTTCCTGTGGCCCTTGGAATAACTGCATTTAAATAGAGCTTGTACCTGGCTTTGCGGAGCCAATCTGCTTCCTCAGCCTCAGCCTTTGTGTTTTGGACCCTGGAGAAAAAGAAGGGCTGTTTAGGCCAGGCAGGACACACAGGAACAGGACAGTGAGACAACGTCAAGCTTGAGGAGTTTGGGATGAGGCAGTTGACTTTATGGCCACGGTTTTGCCAAATTTTTCTTTGAATCCATCCAATTTTAGCAAAGAAAAGGAAGAGAATACTGTTATTCAGTGCACACAGGAGCTGAAGGTATGCACTACCGTTTTCCACAGAGGAAAGGAAAATGGCTCAGTGTGTAACGTTCTTGTCTCCACAAGCACGGTAACCTGAGTTAGGATCTCCAGCACCTAGGTTAAAAGGATAGAAGCACATTGGCTGCAGTCTAAGAACTGAGGAGGTGCTGCTGATGGTGGGTGGTAGGGCTAGACAGAATCTACGGGGTTTGCTGTCCAGCCAGTCTAGCCCAAATGGTGAGCTACAGGTTTAAAGAGACCCTGACTCAAAAAACAAAAATCAAAAAACCAAGAGTGATAGAAGTGATATGGCTTTCATACAGACACAAGTGGATGCATACAAATGTACCCACTTAAACAATACACACTGAGCAAGTTGTACCCAAAGTCACAGGGACACCAGGCATTTAGAAAGCTGAACATATTTCTAAACCTGAGAGGCAACAGAACTAAAATAAAGCCTTAGAATGCATCACCAGGAAGGGTGTAACTGGGAGATCATCATGGCCATAAGGAAGAGCACAGTGAAACACTGAACTGCTCCATTGGTGGCTTTATTGTAAATATGAAACTGCTAGGTGGCTCCCAGGTGCTAAAAGACCTAAGGGATTTGGGGGAGTCCTAAGATTCCAGGCTACCTCTGGGAGGGTGGGGGTAGGCAGAGAGAATAGTAAAAATGTCCGGGAAAGCCTTACAAGCCAGAAGAGCCAGGACACTAGCCTAGCTGTGGACTAGTTTCACAGGATTCCGAGGAAGGTTGAGTGTAAGTTTCCTCCATCTGCCAGCAACCCTCCTGAGCTCAGCATGAGCTTAGCCCAGACTGTCATTTAGGATACGTCAGTAGCACTGCCATTTCGGGGAGCTTATGGCTTAACAATGGCACACCATCCCTGCCTTCCAGTGTAGAAATACTTTATGTTTTTTCCCTAAGTAGGGTGTCAAATTCACAAACTCAAGAGACTGCCTAAGTAACTCTGTAAGCCTAATTTTCAGTTTGTTTCCTTCCAGGCACACTATGGTTGAGCTTCGCACCCAGCCCATAGACACCATTACTCTACTGAAGGTAAAGAATGATTCTAGCAATTCCACCCAACACAAAGCCAAAAGGTACTTCAGAAAAAAATCCCCCTGTAGCCAGGGTGACCATCTTAGAGAAGACTTCACATTCAAATGTGGATCTTCTGTTTTCTGGTGCTCTGCAACGTCTTACGGTCAGCATTTCTGACTGTTTTGGGCAGCTGGAGGCCATGTGTAGGGGAGGTCACCTGTCCAGAAACCTCCAAAAGGAGCTCCATTGCTCTCCCTTTCAGCCTTAATATAGGCCCCAGCTTAGAGTCTCTGGATTCAGCTCTCTGCCCAAACTCTAGGTCATTCTGCTTCACAAACATGATGACTTAAATGAGACAAGGTAGTGAAGACAATTCTTTATGAGACTTGGGGATTACTGAATTTTCCTTCTGAATTGGTGAATAACGAGGTGCCAAGAAGTTGGGACTTTCAGATGGTTTAAGTCACTTCTCTTTCATGTTGCTTTTTCCAGCTGTCTTCCTTTTAAAAATTGAGTACTAGTGAATAGAAGGTATTCTGAATCCTGCATACCACTAAAAACCATCACTCATTGTATATATCATTGTATATATCAGACCTACATATATATTTTGTAAGTCCTCAAATCACAGGAAAGAAACCTTAGGTTTTGCAATTCCAAATGAAAACCATGAGCTCATATAGCACAGAAAAAAAAACATTTAGCACGGAATCAGTCGTACACTATATACATATACATATAAAACAATAGTGGTCACCATCAGTCAGGACAGCCTGTACCCCAGGATTCACATCCACATATTTCACACCTGTTGACACAGGGTTGAGGAGGTACAGAATAAATGGCAATGTGGACACCTTTATGTAGCCACAATAATTTTCCTTACAAGAGGTGCTCATTCCAGATTCTGTTAGCTGTCACTATTCATGTCGTTACAGTTCTTCTTCTTTGATATACATTTCAGGGCTCACAACTAGGATCGGATTTGCATAAGTTTCATTTCTCATGTGTCTATAACATAAATGACTAGATAACTTCAGCTCGGCTTTGCATGTTCCTAGTTTGTGGCGATGGCATGTAAAGAATGTGTGAAAATGACAGGAAATGCATAATTCAATGAGCAACAGATGAGGATAAGAGATCCTGTCTCTGTCCTGGGACCATTCTTACAACTTTCTAAACCATGTCGTGCACCAGTCTGTGGCTTGAAACTGGAATGTCCCTCACAGGTTCGTGTTTTTGCTTCCACTGCGTGATGCTACTTTGAAAGATGAAGAGCTTTCAGGAAGTGGGAACTGGGTGGAGGAAGGATATTACCAGGAGCAGGTCTGCTTTTGAAGGTTTTGACTACTTATCTCCTACCTGTCAGTAGCTCCCTGTCTGCCAGACACTGTGGCGGTTTGAATAATGGCCTTCATAGGCTCATATATTTGAATGCTTAGTAACCAGGAAGTAGAACTATGAAGGAGTAGGTGAGGCCTTGTTGGAGGAAGTGTGTCACTAGAAGCTTGGAGGTTTCACAAAAGCTCACACCAGGCCAAGCTTGCTCTCTCTTGGTCTGCAGATCAGGATGTAGCTCTCAGTTATTGCTCGTGAACTAAGTGTGCTACCACGCTCCCCACAACAACAGATTAACCCTCTGAAACTGTAAGCAAGTCTCCAGTTAAATGTTTTCTTTTATAAGAGTTGCCATGGTCATGGTGTCTTATTGTAGAACAATGACTAAGACAGTTACATATCACTGCAGGATCCTGACTTCTGTAGTCATCATGCTTTCTTTGGGTCAATGAACTGAGACTTCCCTTAAGTTGTTTTGCCATCTGTTTTATCACAGCAATACAAAAATAACCAATACAAATCCCAGGAGATTTAAGCAGTATATACACACAGGGAACAGGTGGATTAAACATCTGAATCGAGGCAAAGGTGATCATTGACTCATGATGGTCTTGCTATTGACTTTTTCATGTAAAGATGCTGAGGACAAAATACAATACAGAAGATATCTTCACTTTTCAAGATGAGCTCAATTTGAAGTTGAAATATGTAAGTACAATTTCTCATGATGCTGGTTGGGTAGTAGCAAGTAGCATAGTAAGGCACCACCTATTCAGGAACACATAAACTGATGCCATTCAATGAAAGTATTTGGTGAACTATATTATATATTCAGCATACTATAAAACTTTACACTTTTATTCAACTATAGATTAACAGAATGATCTGAACATACTGAAGCTGGACTGAACTTAGCTTTGAAGTTTTTCAACTTATAATACACTTCTTGGTGAAATTGTACTTTTGAAACATGTAAAAGAACCACCACTGCCCTTATTAATTGCACTGAGTTCTTCTCATGACTTATGTTTCCCTTTATTGTGTTACTGCAGCCTTTCTGGTAAGAAATATTAAGTACTAAAGATGTACCTACAGTGTAGCCAGGCATGTGCCTCATTATGTTTAATGTCAGTGTAGTATGGGGGACATTTCATGTTTATCTCCAAGTGATCCCTCTAAAACAAATCCTCCAGAAACTTAAGCAAGAATGACTTGCAATCATGAAGTAATGGCTTGGGCCTGCTATCCTTGAAATAAGAGTGAATTACAGGCTAACCTGGGTCAGAGTAAGAGCTTATCTCAAAAAACCAAACAGATAAAAAGGGAAAAAGTAATTTTAATGACAAAACACATGGTCACTTATGGTTACAGACAGATTTAGAAACATAATTCATTAGATATTAGTCCACAAAAAGTAAAGTCCCTGCAGTCTCTGGTAAAAAGGCACTCAAACTATGTGTATGAGTAAAGCACAAGTGACAAACAAAAGTTACAACACAAGCCTGAACTGAAATGAACACATGAATAGAGCTGTAAACACTATTTATAAGCATACGATAATGACTTGACATTAAAGGTAAATATTAGCAGTCATATATGCTATCTAACTTATGATTATGGTAGAATATTTGCAAGTATCTTTTCTTTTGATAATCTGTAAATTGGCCAAAATAGTTCAGAACTTTCAGAACTTTAATGTGCAAAGTCTTCAAGAGAACATATATCAGAATATAAAACATCAAATATAAAGTGCCATCTGATCTAAGAAATCAACTAGACTTCACTGTGAAATGCTAGGGCTAATGTAGCACAACTATGCCTTGTCATTTCCAGAAATGATCAGGTCAACAAAGCTCTGTCCTAGCCAAAGGGCCATCCTATGCATATGTTCAAGAGGTACAGTTGGGAGAGGCGAAATGCAGGAGGTATGACATAATTGGAGGAAGTAGATCATTGGGAAAAACTGTCCTTGTGAAATGGTCTACTGGTTCCTTCTTATAATGCATACTAGTTTCTAGTGTCCACAAAATGATATAAACTTCTATACTTGATGACTTTCTTGCCATAATGAACTGTGAGCCAAAGGGAAGAAATTCTCCCCCTTAAGTTGTTTTAAGTATTTGGCATTAACAATGAGAAGAGTAGAAAAGATACAGCATAAACATCAAAGATAAAGCCCAGTATGGTGGTATATGCCTTTATTCCCAGCACTTGGGAAGCAGAGACAGGTAGATCTCCAAGTTTGATGCCAGCCTGGTCTAAGGAGCCAGTACCATGATAGCCAGGTAACATGACAGAGAAACCCTGTCTCAAAAGAAAATTCAACAAAACAAAACAAGACAAAAACAAATATATCAAAGAAGCTCCTACATGATGTCAACAGAGAAAGCCTAAAAACAAAACTTCATTTTTCAACAGCTTATTAACATTAACACAGCCCATTAAATTCATACCTTACTGCTTAAAGACACTTAGAGATTAGGTCACCTGAAAATTTATTTACAAGAGTCAAAATTAGAAGTAAACATTCTAGAGATTTATCTTCTGAATTATTGACCAGTTAATGTTTATTCACACGGATCTTAAAAAGAATTAATGAATTCTGTTAAGGAATTTTCATAAAGATTTATAAACTGTTTTGATAACTTTGTTATACAACTTCTGATACTGGGTACTTTCTCAGTGGTTAGCCAACTGAAGACATCTATATACATCCATTTAAGGTATGTATCTCTACTGACATCATGTGGGAGCTTCTCACTATGGTATGAACTATTATGTTGGTGAATGCCATCAAGATGACCAGAGGCATTCCTACAGACAACATGGCCCTGGTTCTCTGCCCTATGCATTGTCATGCTAAGAATGCCTTTCCATGTTCTACACTTAGGACTTTCTTCTACTGTGAGTTTTCTCATGTATTTTAAGGGAACTGGACCGGGTAAAAGCTTTCCCACATTGCTTGCAAATGAAAGGTTTCTCACCAGTGTGGATTTGTTCATGTCTTTGACAATCACTTAAAGTATAAAAGGATTTCCCACACTGTTTACATACAAAAGGTTTCTCTCCACTGTGAATCCTTTCATGACGTCGAAGGGAACTGTGACCAGTGAAGGCTTTCCCACACTGCTTACACTTATATGGTTTTTCTCCAGTGTGAATCCGTTCATGTATTTTAAACTTACTAAAAGAAATGAAACCCTTCCCGCACTGTTCACATACATAGGGCTTTTCACCACTGTGAATCCTTTCGTGATTTCGAAGAGCACTGGGATTAGTAAAGGCTTTCCCACAATTCTTACATACATGGGGTTTCTCACCAGTGTGAATTTGTTCATGTCTTTGACAGCCACTCAAAGAAGAGAAACCTTTCCCACAGTGCTTACATACATAGGGTTTTTCTTCACTGTGAATTCTTTCATGGCGTTGAAGTGAACTATGACTAGTGAAGGCTTTACCACATAGTTTACATACACAGAGTTTCTCTCCAGAATGAGTCCATTCATGTTTTCGAAAGTTACTGGAAGAAATAAAACCTTTCCCACATTGCTTACATAGATAGGGTTTCTCCCCACAATGAATTCTCTCATGGCATCGAAGGGAGGTATGACGAGTGAAGGCTTTTCCACACTGCTTACATACATAGGGCTTCTCCCCACTGTGAATCCTCTCATGGCATCGGAGGGAACTGTCAACACTAAAGACTTTCCCACACTGCTGACATTTATAGGGTTTCTCTCCCGTGTGAGTCCTTTCATGTATTCGAAGGGTACTAGAAGAACTGAACCCTTTCCCACACTGCAAACACACATGGGGCTTCTCCCCACTGTGAATCCTCTCATGATATCGAAGAGAACTGAGAGTAGTAAAGGCTTTCCCACACAACTCACACACATATGGCTTTTCTCCAGTGTGACAACGCTTATGTGTTTGAATGGAATTGTAATAACTGAAGGCTTTCCCGCACTGCGTACACACATAGGGTTTCTCTCCGGTGTGGCACCGTTTGTGTGTCTGAAAGGAATAGTAGTAAGTGAAAGCTTTCCCGCACTGCGCACACACATAGGGTTTCTCTCCGGTGTGAGTCCTTTCATGGTCTTGAAAGTTTGTCAAATAACTGAAAGCCTTACCACAGATATTACATCTGTATGGTTTCTCTCCAGTGTGAGTACGTTCATGTCTTCGAATGTTACTCAGAAAAGAAAAGGATTTGCCACATTGTGTACATAAATAGGGTTTCTCTCCAGTGTGAGTTCTTTCATGTTCTTGAAAGTTAGTCAAACAAGTGAAAGCTTTATCACAGATATTACATCTGTATGGTTTTTCTCCAGTGTGAGTTCGCTCATGTCTTCTAATGTTACTCAAAAAAGAAAATGTTTTCCCACATTGTTTACATGCATAGGGTTTCTTTCCAGTGTGGATCTTTTCAACATACTGAAGAAAATCAGGATAAGTAAAGGTATTATAATGCTGCTTATCTATACATATTTCTTCTCTAGTTTCATCGTTCACACGTATTTGAATGTAATCATTACTTTTGAAGATTTTCTCACACTGGTTAAACTCATAGGATCTCTGTCTAGTGTCACTGTCTTCAGGCTTCAGAAAGCATTTTGGATAAATGAAGGCTTTCTCACATTCTCCAAATTTATAGATGTTCTCTCCAAGTAGCTCATATTCATGAGGTTTGTGTGTAGTTTGAAGAGGCAGAGATACATTAAGAGATGAATGACTAATGAGCATGTTTTCCTTGTACACATGGTTTTCACAAAGCATTGTTCTATGAGAATTTTTCCTGTTCACAATGGTGTTTGGAATCTGTCTGAAGATTTCTTTACATTCACTACCTCTGCTATGTTCCAACAGTCTTTCAAAAAATTCATTTCTGTTTAAAAAAAAAAAAAAAAAAAAAAAGTATACCAATAAAGTTATAAATTCCCTACCAGCAGAATTCCTGAGAACGTTTTAATATGACTGAAGGTTCTACAGGAGGTGGAGACAGGTAATATTAAGGCACTATATTCATATAGGATTTCTTTTTGTGTTAACATTTGTTTATTTACTATTTGTGTGTGTACATGCTATGGTGGGCATATGGAAGTAGGAGGCCAGCTTTTAAGAATTGGTTCTCTTCTTCTACTATATGGATCCCAAGAATTGAACTCAGGTCAAACTTGGCAGTGAATGCCTTTATCTGATGAATCATTTTGCTAGCCTAATCATATGGGACTTCTTAATTCTTCTAACAGGTTAACTATTTTGGAAACAATGAATATCTAAGTCTTAGATATTTCTGAGGTCAATCTCTTGCTACATTCATTGCTACATGGGCTACATTCAAACTCAACTCCAATAGCTGGGCTCCCATTTGCCTCTATATCCAAGCACTTGAGTATTCCTCATGCAAAATACTGAAGCAAAACCTATTTTCTATTTAAATTTTTTCATACACATAAAATGTCTTTAAGACTGTTCTCAGAGTAACCATAAAATCCTTTATATTTTCTCTATATTCCATACTCAAAGCTTGAAAGAACACACATTATTTTTTTAACTTTGTGCTTGGATACAAGTTTGTATGTATAAAACCATTAGAAAGCATCACTTGCATCATCATGTCAATACTGTAAACATTTCCAATTCTATATGCACTTTTTTTTTTTTTTAAGAGAAATGCTTTAAATTACATCACCTTGAAGTTGGGCTTATTTAGATAGTTGTCTTGATTTTAAAAACCACTGGCAAAAAAAAAAAAAAAACCTGGCCAGATTCCTGAGCTACATTATCATGAGTTGGTAAAGTTACCTTTGATTTCTTCTATAATATCTATGATCATCATCTATGTTCTGATCTTCTTGTGTTTTTCCTAGAATATAGACCCAGAGAAATCTGATTTAGTCTTAAAAGAAGGAAAAAAAATACCAGATTGAACATAGACTCATGGAGTAACATGACCATGCCTGATAAAGCCATCAAATTTATCTTCCCATATTACAAATCAAGAAGCAACATTTTTGAGCAAGACAGACTTACAATCTGATTGACCAAGTAAAAGTATGATCTCAATCATACCTACAGCAGCCAGGTTCCTGAAGGTTTCCTCCATTACATCTTTATGTAGCCTCTTTTGGGAAGGATCTAGTAAAGCCCATTCCTCCACAGTGAAGTTTACAGCCACATCTTCAAAGGTCACAGAGACCTAAAATAGCCAAGATATTTCCAGAAGAAAAGATGAGACACTCAGCACTGAAAACCTGAGTGTTCTCTAAATGTTGAAATTATCCCAGTCATCACACTCCTATTTTACATTCTTAACTGTACTCTCTAATACAAAAATCCTCACATTATCTTTGAAGCAACAGAACAACAGTAACAACAACACATACTAACTATGATGCTGGAACTTACAATTTCTATTAGTGCACAAGTCTTCACCATTTCCCCTCAGACAAGTGTCAGCACCAGCTGCTTTAAAATTGCATATTTTTAGAATAGATTATGCGGGTGAGTGTCCTCATCTAGTTCACAAGGCCATAATGTTCTGCCTCATCACAGACCCAAAGCAACAGAGACAAGAGACAACAGAATGAATTATCTGAACCATGACACAAAATAAAGCTTTCAACTTTGTATAAATTACTTTTCTCATTATTATGACTAAATAGCAATTCATGAGAAGTAAGATTTACTTTGGATCATGTCTTGAAAGGGTAGAGCCTATTACTGGGGGAAAGTCATGGCAGAATTCTTGAGGATCGTGCAGCAGAAACTGCAAATCAGTGAAGATCAGAAAACAGAGCAGGGAATGCTGGTTTCCACTTGAATTCTTCCTTTTTTCCTTTTTTATTCAGCCTGGAATCCCAGATCATGTTTATATGTAATGGTTAGTGTTGAATAACCTGGTGGATGGGCATCTTGGCACACCTGTAGGGATTTATTTATGTTAACTGATGTGAGATAACTCATTTTAATTGTTGGTGAGACCATCCCCTGGTAGGGGATTCTGAACTGTATGAAATGGAGAAAATGAGCAGGACATAGCACGCAGTCACTACATTCTTCTTCTGAGTTCAGAGATAATGTGATCAGCTGCTTCAAGTTCCTGATCCCTTGACTTCTCCATCGGGAAGAATTGTATCTTGAATTGTGAGTTAAATCCTTCTGTTATTTTATTACTTCATCAGGGTACTTCATGATAACAACCTGAAAAGAAACTAAGACTGGTGCCACAGAGATTCAGAGTGAGTATTCCTTCCTTAGTTACCTTTCTGCAAACACTCTCAGAGACACTCCTCCATGGTATTTTTCCTAGATGAGTTCAAATTATGTCAACCTAACTAAGAGACTAACCATCACAAAAACTTTCAGTTGCTTTTCTCAGGTATATTGTAATAGGAATGCAAAGTTAATTAACATACTCCACTATTTAAAATAACATTAACAGATTGGTTAAGAATATATCTGGTTAATTATAATCAAAGAGATTTCCTCTGGCAGCTGATGGGAAGAGATATAGAGACTTGAAGCCAAACATCAGTCAGAGAGTCCAAATGGAGGTCTTCATTTTCGAGTTAAATGAACCCCACGGAAGAGGGGCAGGGAGAATTGTAGGAATCAGAAAGGTTCAGGACACCAGGAGAACACAGCCCACAGAATCAACTGAGCAAGGCTCACAGGGGCTCACAGAGACTGAAGCAGCAATCACAGAGCCTGCATAGGTTTGCACTAACTCCTCTGCATATACGCTGTGGTTGTTAGCTTGGTGGTTTGTAAGACCCGAACAATAGGAGCAGGTGTGTCTCTGACTCTTGCCAGCTCTTGGGACACATTTCCTCCTACTGGGTTACCACACTCAGCCTGGACGTGATGAGAATTTGTGTCTAGTTAGTCTTACTGTATCTTGTTTTGTATGCTGTGTCCGGAGGATGTCCCTGGGAAGCCAGCCATTTTCTGGGGGAGGAATGGATGTGGGGGAGGGGGAAGGTAGGAAGGGAACAGGGAAGAGTGGAGGGACGCATAAGGAAAGAAAAAAGTTCACAGAGGGGCCTAGGAGATGGCTCAGTATCTAAAGCATCCACTATGCAAGCCTGAGTTGGAATTGCTAGAATTCAAGTAAAGCCAGAGATGATAAGGCATATTTATAATTTCAACTGTGGAATCTTACAAAATCAAAAATAAAGTTTAAATGCTTTCTTACTTGAAACAAGTAGAGCCAAGGCATAATTACAATAAAATCAAAGCAAAACCCACAGTCCAGCAAAACCAACCTTGTGGTTCAGTGCCTAGGGTCTAGGAACGCCTATGACAAGGCGGTGTGCAGAGCCAGGGGAATCCCCGGAAGCCGATGCAGAGCCAGTCAGCCTGGAGTATGCAGTAGTGAACAACAAAAATTGTCCTTTGACTTCTGTCTTAAGTCAGGGTTGGTATTCCCACACAAAACATCATGACCAAGAAGCAAGTTGGGGAGAAAGGGTTTATTCAGCTTACACTTCCACACTGCTGTTCATCACTAAAGGAAGTCAGGACAGGAACTCACACAGGGCAGGAACTTGAAGGCAGGAACTAATGCAGAGGCCATGGAGGGGTGCTGCTTGCTGGCTTGCTTCCCCTGGCTTGCTTAGCTTGCTTTCTTATAGAACCCAGGACTACCAGATAAGGGATGGCACCACCCACAATAGGCTGGGCCCTCCCCCTTGATCATTAATCGAGAAAATGCCTTGCAGCTGGATCTCATGGAGGCATTTCCTCAAGGGAGGCTCCTTTCTCTGTGATAACTCCACCTTGTGTCAAGTTGACACACAAACCAGTCAGTACAACTTCCAAACACAATTGTATGTGTGAGCATGCAGTGTGCGCGCGTGTGTGTGTGTGTGTGTGTGTGTGCGTGCACACACGCGCACGCACACACACACACATATACACGGGAGGGGGAGAGAGAGAAATGGATCACAGAAAAAGTTAACTGTATTTAACTGGCTCAAATATAAACAAACAATTGGTTTATCACATAGATGGCATAATCTATTTAATATAGAATAAAAAAAAATCCTGACATTTGGAAACATGCCTTGTATTTCCCCTTTCCATTAGCAGATATCAAACTATCCATTAAAATAGGAAAAAAACCCAACAACTTTAATATTTTGAGATCACAGTTAAGTTTTGAATTTTAAGACCATAAGAAATGGATGCAGCCACTTAAATCTATGAGTATGGCCTTATGCTTCACAGGAGGGCAGGGACAGTCAGCCCTAGTTTGATTCTGTACAGGATGAAAACAAGGCAACTGACCAAAGAGCATGGCTGTGGTTGATAGCTCAGAAAAATCAAAGTTTTCGGACTTAAGAGACTAGGGAGAAAAACAAAGCAGTAGAAGCAGAAGAAGCAGAAGAAGCAGAATTCCCCACCCTGAAGCACCATGACTTGTAGAAGGAGATTCTCCTCTCTGTAGTTGTTAGATGAAAGAGAAAACTTCAACCTGGTGAAGAAAGATGCAGGCTGCAGGTAAACAACACAAATAGGTGACTCACAGGGAACAGTTAACCAAAATGATATTACAATCCTAAACATATGCCACAGACTCTGGTACTCCCAATTTTATAAAAAGCACACCAGAGGCTGGTTCCCAGAACTTACATGATGGTTCCCAACCACCCATATCTCCAGTTCCAGGGAATCCCCTCTTCTGACCTTCACAGGCATCAGACACACATGAAATATATACATATATGCAGACTATACACGTGTGTGTGTGTGTGTGTGTGTGTGTGTTACAAAAGCATACTAGTGGAATTAAAAACAGATTAACACTAATCCAGTATTAGGTAATTTTAATACCTGACTGTCTCCAATAGACAGGTTATCTGGATAAGAAATAGAGAAACATTAATATTCAACCCAAATATCAAAGAATATATATTCTACTCAGCAGTCAGCTTCTCAAAAACAGATCCTATCTTGGGACATAAAACAAAGCTTAACAAATTCTGAAAGGCTGAAATAACTTCATGGGTCCTGATCAACTGCAAACAAATCTCTAATAAGTACACAAACTCACAGAAATTAAACAACTCAGTACTGAATGATGAATGGGTTAAAGAGGGAATAAATAAAGAAATCAAAATTCCTGGAACTGTTTCAAAATGAAAAGACAGCAAAACCTTCGCGACACATAAAAAACAGAGTCCTATGAAGGGAGTCTATATATACATTAGAAAACCAGGAAGCTTGCTTCCCTCACAGTTCACAAAGGAACCCAAAGTCAGGTTAAAATGTCCCTAAGCTTAGAGACACAGGCACAGCTCATAAAATATATCACTCCAGAAACTGAGTAGAGGGGCTCTCAACAAGAATTTCATTCGGGGATCCCCACATACCGTATTTTCTTCCTTCCATTTTCCCTTTTGATAAATAGCACTGACTACAGGTCATCTCACAATGCTTCTCTTCTTGAGGAACCTTTTCTCCTTGTTCTTAAAATATCTACCCATTTTTTAACCAATTACTCAGCAGGGTACAATCTAACTAAAGGCGCACTTTTGCCTCAAAACAATGACCTCATCAGTAAAAACAAAATCCTTACTAGGAAATGTTTCCTTAAGTTTCTCTCCTGTTTTCCAGTACCCCCTAGATGCTAGCACATCTTACACTTGAGGCTTCCCCTCTATTGCAATTCTCCTTTGAAATAAGTCATGTCCTACCTAACCCTTCATTCTACTTTAAAGCAAAGTCCGCATCATTTCTAGGACAAAACATTTGTTGCTTCTCCCAACCCAACTACATGTATATCAGGACACCCTCTTTTAATGAGTTTGTCAAACCGTAAATATCTAAACATTTGGGGACGTTTAGGTCTAAGAAGTACTGGGATGGGGTGGGGAAAACAAATTCATGGATTTTTGATGTTGTTTCTAAAGACCATCAGAGGCTTTCAGGAACCTGGGTACTGGTGGATCCCTGGCCCGAGCCTGAGGCCCCTCGGCTTTCTGCACCGTGCACTCAGGAGTCCTAGGTGCAGACCTGCAGAGGCGAAGGTGAAGAGGACGCCGGGGTACCACCACCCTGGGAGCAGAGGGCCCGAGAGCTCCCCGGCAGCCCTGCCCACCCTCCTCGCTCACCCGGGGCTCACCATGTCTGCGCCCAGGGCCTCCAGCGTCCCAGCGCTCCTGGCCTCGCCCGTCTCAGGGCCACGGAAGACCAGTCACCCCGGGCTCTCTCAGCTGACTTGACAGCACCGCGCCGGAAAAGAGCGGGTGGCAGACGCACTTCCGCTCTGCCCGCGGCAGACGCACTTCCGCTTGCCCGCAGTTAGCTCCTGATGGGACGGCGCACGCACGCCGCACAGATGACCCTGCGTCTGCGCCCTTGCTTCCTTACGGCCCTCAAAACTGTTCCTGCTAAAGTGTCACACGGTTAGGGAGGTCCTCTTGTGCCAGAACAGATCTGCAGGTAGGACGGTACCAGAAAAAAAAAAAAAAAAAGATGGCAGGGGAGGGACTTCGCTCCGCCCGCTGGTACCCGACTGCTCTCCGCCCAAGGCCTTCACCAATGCTCCTGGGCTTGGCAAGCCCACAGCTACAGAGGCTGAGCGACCCCTACTACCTCAGCTGCCACGGCAATGCAATCCTGCGACAATCCTGGCTCAAGGAAAAAGGATGGTGGATGAGGAACTTCCTCTCTCTCCGACTGCCCTTATTGGACAAATCTTATCGCTTCCTGCCTTTTGATGAGTGTTCAGATATTGAGGAACAGAATAAGCGATTCTCTCCCAACCCAACTAAGAACAAAACGACATATTCCAACCACAACCCTTTCTAGCTAGGTTTCTTTTCTTGGTGAAGACCAGCCCAGTTTGGTAAATAAATACAATTAAAGCAGAAATCTGCTAGCTTTCCCGAGAGAGAATCTGTTTCTATCTGTACTCTATAGACCTTTCAGGCTGCCGATTTCTGGAGATGACTTAGTGTCGTGACAGCCCGTTACCTTAGAGGATAGATGTATTTTCCAGAGAAAGAGAAAGTGTTTACCACCTGCTCGAGGGATTCTTTCAGAGGCTTCCATTCAGGAAAGCCAAGACCACACACACACACACACACACACACACACACACTGCTGTAGAAAAATTTTAGGCTGAATCAGTATGAAGCAAGACTAAAGTTTAAAAAGATTTTTAGTATAGATTAAACAGTAGCATTACAAAAGGCATAATGGGCCTGGGGAGATGGCTCAGCCATCAAGAGCACTGGCTGATCTTCCAGAGGACCTGGGTTCATTTCCCAGCTCATACATAATGTATTAAGTCCAGTTCCAGGGGCTCTTAACACTTACCTTCTGGCCTCTGCAAGAGCAGGCAGGTATGTGGTACACCGACATATATGCAGACAAAACACTCAAGTATAATATAAAAAAAAATGTGGCTTCCTATATTACAGTTCTCTAGACTCACAGAATTTATGGAATGCCTCTATATATTAAGGGAATTTATTGTAATGACTTACAGTCTTTAGTCTAACTAACTCAATAATGGGCAGCTGTGAACGGGAAGTCCAAAAATCTAGTAGTTGCTCAGTCCCACTAGGCTAGTTGTTTCAGCTGGTCTTCTGAATAAGCTGGAATCCTGAAGAAGTAGGTTCCAACAGATGTGCTAACATCTGTAAGTAAGTGTAAGCAGGCAAAGAACACTGAGCCTTCCTTCTTTCAGTGTCCATTTGTAGGACTCCAGCAGAAGGTATGGCCCAGATTAAAGGTGTGTACTACCATGCCTGGATTTGGAACTTACTTTGTCCCAAGCTGGCCTGGAACTCAGAGATCTGCTTGCTTCTGTTTTCTGGGACGAAAAATGTGTATTACCTTGCCTGGGCCTAAGATATTCATGGCCCAAGATCTCCATGTGAAGATCCAGGTCAGAAGCTTGAATCTACAGCCTCAAGATCTGGATCATAGGTGAGCTGTCCATTTATGGATTGTAGTTCCCCTTACCCCTGGGTTCTCAGTTTTATACTTCTACTCATTTACCTGAAATTTTATGATTTTCTTTTCTTTACAGCTGAATAGAATTCCCGTTGTATTTACATACCACATTATCCATTTGTAAGTTGATAGACATTTGGTTGCTTCTATCATAAATGGAGCAGTAATAAACATGGCTGAGCAAATATCTGTGGAGCAGGATGTAGAGTCTTTTGGGAATACGTCAAGGAGTGGTATATGTTAGCATTCTGTCTAAACTCCACCCCACAGTTACCTGGCAACAGCCAGATATGCTCCTCCCCACAGATGCCTGGCAACAGCCAGGTGGGCCTGGCCCACTATAAGAGGGGCTGCTTGTCCCCTCCTCTTTCTCTTATGTCTTGCCTCTCTTGCATCTCTTATCTCTTACCTCTCCCCATTCCCTCCCCCCCCCACGTGGTCATGGCGGCCTCTCCACTTCTCTACTCTCTACTCTTTTACTTCTCTCCCCCTCTCTCTGCCTCTACTACCCTCTTAGCTCCCCTCCCCATGCCCTGAATAAACTCTATTCTATACTATACCTTCTATCTCTTTATATTTTTATAAACACATCAGTATAGCTGGATCATTTTTCTTCACAAGATTTAGATCTCTAGTATACTAAAATACAAATTTATTAAATGAGATTATTTGACAGTAATTCTTCCCAGTTGCCAGGTTTTTGACCATGTTCTCATCCCCATATGAATTTCATAGCTGTTTCATGATCTGCACAATTTAATGAACATTACTCCTTATACTCTGCTTCCTCAGCAGGGCTTATAAACTCTGATAACCTGAGGGTTCCCCTCAAGAATGCTTCCAGGCTGAGAGCCTTGCGGGGACGCCCACTACTGTGAAATAGATCCCTTCCTGCCTGTTTATCCCGCCCCCCCCCCCTTCTACAACCCTGATTATTTACCACACACTAGTCCTTTGTGAGTCCACTGGAATTCCCTTCCAAGGGGTAAACTGTTACAACCTTAGCTTTAAAAAGTAGTTTTGGAGAGAATGGAAGGGACTATCCTTTCTTACAGACTGCATCTCAAACTTTCTGCACCCAGACTTTCCCACAAACTTTTCTATTTTCTTTTTTTATTATTGGATATTTTCTTTATTTACATTTCAAATGTTATCCCCTTTCCTGGTTCCCCCCTCCCTGAAACTCGCTATCCCCTCCCCCTCCCCCTGCTTCTATGAGGGTATTCCCCCACCCACCCACTCCTGCCTCCCCACCCTCAAATTCCCCTATACTGGGGCATCCATCAAGCCTTCATAGGACCTAGGGCCTCTCCTCCATGGCTGTCTGACAAGGCTGTCTGTAGCTGTCCAGCGGCCATGGATGGATTGAGTACTTGAAAGGGGAGCTGAAATGAAAACGGGACAGGGTTTGAGAGAAGGATTGAGAGGTCAGCTCTGGAACTTTGAGACATTCCACCAGGGTCACCTCCCCCCTGGGAGCACATGGAAGAAACAGGTTAGAAAGCACGTAGGCTGGAAGGGAGGGGCTGATTAAGCCCCTGCTACCTCATTCCCTAAAGACCAATCAGTTTAAAGTCACACTGTTCTACCAATCACATTGTACCTAATGGCGGCTGCTCTAAAATCCTATATAAGGTCCCTGACCAGGCTCCACGAGGTCACCCTCTCGTCTTGGTATGTAGAGACCTCAGCACGCTGATGAATCAATAAATTTCTCTTGCATTTTGCATCAATCCCCTACTCCATGTGTCCATTCAGAGGGTCTTCAGTAAGTTTAGACTCCCTAGAGTCTTACATATGGTGCATTGGCCGGGAAACGACCCTCTGTGGGGATGCATCAGAGAGAGGGGGATTGGAGAAATGGCACCTCGAGTAGGTAACCTCGGTCATCTCAATGTTTGTCTTAGTCTGTGTCTGTAAGTCTGTTTAAAAGTCTTGCTTGCAAGCTCTGTGATCTGGCTTCTGCCAATTCGGCAGGGCCACTTGGTTTCCCGTCTGGGCACTTCTGTGCTGCCTGTCTGGTGGTGTTTGTGGCGGGTAGATGTACCTGAACGCAGTGACCACGGAGGGACCGAGGGACGCCTCAGACCCTCTCAGTTTGCCTGAGTATCTGGCTTCTGCCGATGCATTCGGCAGGGCCACCAGCTCTGGTTATAGCCCAGCTGGAGCTGGCTGAGAAAGTCTGTTCTGGGTCCGTGGAAGGGACGAGCTGTGTATTGGTTGTTTGCACCAGCCACCAGTGGCAGGGGCAAGCTGGGGGGAATATGACTGTCAATCGTTTTCTGTTCTAATTGTGTTCTGTGTTCTTAAGACTTAAAACTGACTGACGACGTTGTTTGTTTGTTTGTTTGTTTGTTTGTTTTTTGGACATCGGACAGATTCATCCAGTTAAACATGGGAAAGTTGGGGGAAGAGGAGAAGTGGTTGCTCTTCCGGAGGTGGAGTCACACGGTGGCTCAAGCGATTCCCTGCTTTGAACAAAGACAAGATTGCCCAGAGGCAAAAAGCCAGACAGTAAAAGCTGCCTGCTTCCTACAAGCAGGTAATCATAGGACAGAGTTTTAGAGATTGGTATAATAAAGTCCTGCAAGATAGCTCATATTCTCTGAATGTGGGCTCCATGAATTTTGGGTTAATATGCTGGCATGACGAATTAGAAAAAGCCTAAGAATAGGTCCATACAATATTTGTGTAGTTTACATCATTTGTTTTCAATTGTTTTAATGATCAAAATGAGTGTGATTTTAAGTTTTTTGATTGTTTTATTATTCTTCTGGGAGAGAGGTCAAGCTGAAAGTTCTCCTAGTTACTGGCTAAAGGACATGCTGATTTGGGAAAAGGGCTTTGCCTTTATGGTTTTTTAGGGAAAAAAAATGATTCACTCTACACATCTCCCAGAGTTATACAAATCAGATTGATAGAGAGAGACCCCCAAAGAACTAGATTCAAGAGAATCAAAAGAAAAAGGGAAACATTCTTTGTGCCATCCTTCACATGGCACAAGTAAAGACTTATTATTGGTTATTATTAAAATTGACTCATAAAAAGAGACTGCCTTTGCAGACTGATTTTAGATTATTAAGCATAAGAGCTAAGGACAAGATAGCAAATTAATACCTCTGAGTTAATTGTTAGGGTGTTTTCAAGATAGTTTAATTAAGAATAGCTGGGAATAGTTAAAAGACAACAGTGTAGATCACTGTGCATAGATAGCTTTCAATAATGTCAGAAATCCACAGAATATGCTCAGAATTCTGACTGATTAAAGACTGATTGTAGGCTCACAGCCAACCCAAGCTGTTTAGTATTGAGAAAGATGATATAGACTTGAGAGGGTGGTTTTCAGATGGTATACAAGCTAAACCAGGACATAACAGGTGTAGAACTATAAGACTTTTTAAGTTTTTAAGTTAGGATAGATAGATAGCGGATGGACTGGGTGTTAGGTGTATCTTATACTTTATTGAGAGATTTAAAAAGACAGCATAACTCACCCCATCTTGATTTTCAGATTCTATTTTGTGCCTGACCTACTCTGAGGACCTGGAAACCTCAACTCCTGGACTGAAGGTGCAGACTGTTTCAGGAACCACATCTTTGACCAGCCTTGTGTAACATCATTGTTCTGCAAGCCATGATGGATTACAAGCCTTGACGAAGTTCCCAAGCCCCCACCTGCTTGCGGTTTTTGCCCTTAAATATTCAATCATTTCTGCCCTCAGGATCACCATTTCATGGTGGTCCAGCTTGAGCTATCTAATTAAAAATCCTTCTTTGCAAATTACATCGGTGTTGTGTCCTGTTGGTCTCCCGGGGGGGGGGGGGTGTCCCGAGTTGATGGTCCTACATTTTGGAGGTTCCACCGAGATCCCCCAGATGCCCAGGACCCTGACCCATGAAGGATAAAAACCGGCTGGTAAGATTTGTTTTGTCTGTCTTTTTGTGTCTGTCTCCTGTCCGACCCTGTTCTCGGTTTCGGTGCGTGCTTCTAATAGAACCAAAAGGGACTCAAGGTGGACACGCTGGGGAGTCTAGGTTCTGAGTCTCAGTGGGGATGACCTAGTCATCCATCTGTAGGACACTGCAGACAGCAGGTCAGAGTCCATTCTGTTGACAGGGTCACATCAGTTTACTTTCAGTTCACCCAGATCTCAGCCAAGTTTTTGGATTCTGTTTCTCCTTTCACCTGTCTACTTCCCCTTTTTCTTGTTGGAACCTGTGTTTTCTGTGTGTCAGTCCTAGTCCACAGAATGGGACAAACATTGTCCTCCCCATTGGACTTGATGATGTCCAATTGGAAAGATGTTTCTGGATGGGCATATAAATTGTCAGTTTATATCAAGAAAGTGAAACTAATCACTTTGCATCTCTGAATGGCCTTCCTTTGGGGTCAGATGACCCTGGGAGGGCTTGCTCTACCTGCCTACTATTAACAAGGTAAGGGACATCATTTTTAGTCAACCTGGACATCCTGATCAAGTTCCTTACATTTTGACCTGGAAGAATCTAGTTGTTGACTTTTGGCCCCTATATTTTGAACCACTTGGCTGCTTTTGTTAAGGAACACATAGGTGCAGTACAGCTAATGATCTTATAGCTATCAACAGTAGCTTCAAGATTGAAGCATGCACAAAAAAAAAGGGGAGAATGAGAGATCAGCTCGGGAACTTTGAGATATTCCACCAGGGTCCCCTCCCTCTCTCCCTCCCTCCCTCCCTCTGAACACATGGAAGAAACAGGTTAGAAAGCACGTAGGCTGGAAGGGAGGGGCTGATTAAGCCCCTGCTACCTCATTCCCTAAAGACCAATCAGTTTAAAAGTCACACTGTTCTGCCAATCACATTGTACCTAATGGCGACTGCTCTAAAATCCTATATAAGGTTCCTGAACGGGCTCCACAAGGTCACCCTCCTGTCTTGGTATGTAGAGCAACCTCAGCATGCTGATGAATCAATAAATTTCTCTTGCATTTTGCATCAATCCCCAACTCCATGTGTTCACTAGGGGGGTCTTGGGTAAGTTAAGACTTACAGAATGAAGCCAAGACAAAAGTTTCTGATCAAGGCTCAAAGTTTAATATTCAGCACTGTGTTTATATAGGGAGAGCCCACAGAGCCCATCCTTTGTTTCAGCTGGATTATGTTGGAAAGCAAACTCAGTAGGCAATCCATTCTTCTAAGCTCCTGTAGGAAGCTGCACATGCAGCATGGCAAATGACTACCTGGGTCATCTGTGGCAAACACTTAAGGTTTGCTTAGCCTGCTCAAGGTTGGTGGAAGGGCACAGCCATCCTCTGTTACATATATGGCTAGAGCCATGGATCCCTCCCTGTGTACTCCTTGGTTGGTGGCTTAGTTCCTGGGAGCTCTGGGGGTTCTAGTTGGTTGATATTGTTGTTCTTCCTATGGAGTTGCAAACCCCTTCAGCTCTTTCAGTCCTTTCTCCAACTCCTCCATTGGGGAACCCATGTTCAGTCCAATTGTTGGCTGAGAGCATCTGCCTCTGAACTTGTTAGGCTCAGGCAGAGCCTCTCAGGAGAGAGCTACATCAGGCTCCTTTCAGCAAGCACTTCTTGGCATCCACAATAGTGTCTGGGTTTGGTGACTTTATATGGGATGGATCCCCTGGTGGAGCAATTTCTGGATGACCTTTCTTTCAGTCTCTTCTCTACACACTTTGTCTCCGCATTTGCTCCCGTGTGTATTTTGTTCCCCTTTCTAAGAAGGACTGAAGTACCCACACTTTGGTCTTCCTTCTTCTTGAGCTTTGAAGAGGTCAGTTCAAGACCTTTGAAAATTCCACCAAACTCTCGAGCACATAGACACCCCTCCCCTCCTGGGAGAGACAAGTTAGAAAGCACATACGCTGGAAGGGAGGGGCTGACTAAGCCCCTGCTACCTCATTCCCTAAAGACCAATCAGTTTAAAGTCACACTGTTCTGCCAATCACATTGTACCTAATGGCTGCTGCTCTAAAAACCATATAAAAACTCACTGAATGGGCAGCATGTGGTCATTCATTCCCTCCTTTGTGTGCAGAGCAACCCCAGCATGTTGGAACAATAAAATTCCTCTTGTGTTTTCATTGATCCCTGACTCCAAGTTGTTCATTTGGTGGGGAGGGGGTTCTCTGGTAAACTAAGGCTTGCCAGAGTCTTACATTTGATGTGTTGGCCATAAGAGAACCCCTGTGGGGACACACCAGAGAGCAGAGAATAGGAGGATCTGAGGAATGGCTCAAGCAGGTACCATGGTTGTCTGTCTCAACGTTAGTCAGAGTCTGTAAGTCTGTTTGAACTTTCGGTTTGCTTGCAAGCTTGGGGGAGAGGGGGGTTTGGAGAGCCTGCAGTGTCTGGTGTGGTCAAGTGCAGAGGGCGGATGTGCCTTAACGTCTCAACCTTGGGGTGGGGGGTGAACTTGGAGGACATGTCAGCCCCCCACCCCCACCCCAGAAGGAGTAAAAAGGACTTCGCTCCTTTTGGAAACAGCAAGACAGTATCAGCTGGAGCCGAGTCTGGCTGTGACCTGGTTTATCTGGCACCTATTGTACTGGCACTGGCAGGGGCCCTGGTTTGTCTCCGTGGCCAAGCAACTCTGTTCTGCCTCTGTGGAAGGGATGAACTGTCTGTAACTGTGCCTGTGGCCTGTGGAATGGGCAAACGTGTTAATTGTCTTTCTCTGTGTTTGTTGGTGTTGGTATCTCATTCTGTGTTCTTGGACTTGGACTGATGACTTTTTTGGACATTAGACAGACTGAATCTACCCCGTTAAACATCCTAGTTAATTAATCGCTGAGGGAAGTTAGAAGAAGAGGAGAGGAGCAGGTTAGTTCCTCTCTGTTCCTCCGAATGGCCCACTTTTGGAGTAGAGTGGCCACCCGTAGGGATCTTCAACCTGCAGGTGATCAAAGCAGTAGAGGAGAGTCTTTAGGTCAGGATCCCTCGGGCACCCAGACCAAGTGCCCTATATAGTTTCCTGGAAGAATCTAGTGGAGGACCCCCCACTCATAAATAAAAGCCTTTCTTTCCCCAAGACCCACCTCACAGGTTCTGGCCATCAGGAAGAAGGAAATGCGTAAGGAGAGATCCGGACCTGAGAAGAAATCGATCCTCCAAGACCCTTCAATAGTGGACCTGTTACTCAAAGACCCTCCTCCTTCATAGCTCCATACCTGGCCCCCATGGCCCCACCAGCACCAGCACTGGTCCCAGTATCCTTGGCCCATATGGGACCATGGCTGTTGTACCTTCCTTTACCAGAGGAAGGATCGGGAGGAGAACCCCAACTTCCTGGTCCTGCCATGGGGACCCAAAGTCTGAGAGCCACCTTCCCTGATACCACAGTGGCTCTCCTGCTGAGGGCATATGGGCCTCTAGATAAGGGCAATCCGGCAGTACGGTGTCCCGCGCTACCGTCTCGCCAGCAAGAACGACGCGGCACACATAGGATCCTTCTGCAGTAAAGCTTTAATGCATCTTGAGAGGGAGAGCATAAGCTTGCCACGAGTGGAGACCCCGAACAATAGAACACCCGTCCCTTATATAGGTCACAGCGCTCGCCTGGGACGTGGAGCTTCCCCATTGGCTCCCGCACACCAGGCCAGATGACGCCACGAGAGAGGCTGAGACTCTGAGGTGGAAAATTACCAGGTGCATGCGCACTAGCCTGTTTACAACTTGTCCTCGGCCGAATGTAGGCGCCATCTTGTAATGGCGAATGTGGGTGCGACTCGGGCGGCTTCCCACATCTCCCCCTTTTTATTTCTGTAAGCAAAGTAGGACACTCTTAAGAGGGCGGAGACAGAGGTCAAATCCCCTGACCAAAAGGTTGGACCTTGTACAGGAGAAGACCCCTAAGCTCATGCGCGCCCGAGGTCTTCCTGACCCACCCAGTGCCGTTTTTTTAGAGGGAGGGAAACTAGGGCACTCAACCCTCATGTAGATGACATATCTCCCAAGGCGGCCCACAATGATGACCGCCTTGTGCGATGCTTTGCTCGACATCCCTCAAGAGCTGCTCAGACCAAACACTCTACCCAGTGCAATGAGACTAGACTCGCGGGTGTGCAAGAACTGTCTGGCTGGCAACCTACTGCTATTAGCCAAACACCGGCAGAGGCTCCTTGTTCTAAGGCAACAAGCGCCTGCGCAATGACCACCTTGTCTCTTTTAGTCTGGGCCCTGAGTTTGCAGATGAGCCATAGGAGCAACACCAACCCACAGCAGAGCGCTGCTCCAAACAATCCCACCCCCACCCATTCCTTGAAATAAGAAATTGCCGAGGAAATCCATGAAGAGAGGCCCTCGGTCAAGGACAGGTCAAGACAGGTGGAGTTGATCTGAATAATTGCTGTCCGCAGTTCTCGCAAGGTTTCATCAAATTTAAGGGTCCAATTCTGTAACATATACTGTGAAAGACTTTTAGACAGGTTAGCTGCTTTTGTAAATCTGTCATATTGTATGGAAGTAACACAGAGTCCTGGCAACTTTTGTTCACAGCCCAATTGGGCTAGCTGTCAAAGGACATCCAGTTGTTCTTGAATAAGATCAATGCGCTGGTTAACCAGCATTAGGTCCCCCTGGACTTGAGTATTGGCGGATACCTGTCTGTCTAGAGCTAAGGTGGCAGCTGCAGACAACTCATTAATGGTATTGGCGGTCTGCATCGTTCCAGAGAGCGCAAGGGCCGACGCAGTGACAGCCCCTCTAACCGCAGCCGCTGCCACCACATCTATGATAATGGCAGAGATACCAGAGTCTCTTTTCTGCCTGAATACGGTCTGATCCGCCGCAAAAGGACCTTGGCCAGTTAACATATCAAAGGTCCAATCTCTCTGTCCAGGGGTCGGTGTCGTAGCATTCGCTCTGGCTTGAGCTTGTGCAGCTTCATGCCATAAAGCCTTCCACTCCATATATTGGCCCATTGTAGGGAGCGCAGCCTTGGCCAGCATCTGCCAATCGGCGGGAGTCATGGACGCCCCAGCAAATCTCTCTAACATTACTATAGTAAAATTAGCATTTACCCCATACTTTCGGACCGCTTCAGCCAGGTCTTTAATTTGGCTGTACTCTACAGGTGCATGAACTCGCCCTCCACCATCTACCTCGAAAACTGGAAAAGCGGCTTGTACCTTTCTCCTAACCTTGTCAGAGAGAAAAGAAAAGGAGTTGGGGCACGTCTCATAAGGGGGAGGAGCGGAAGGCACGGTCCGCGTAGGGGCCAAAGAAGGCGGCCGCTTCATCTGCCCATTGCGGGGTGGCCAATCTTCCTCATACCGTGCCGCTTCCTCTTCTAGCTCTGACTCCTCACTAGAGCTAAGGGGGTCAGTGTCTGAAGTTTCCAATTGAAGAGCCTCAAGGTCTTGAACTGAGTAGAGGCTCTCCCCCCTTCTTTTTACTTTTTTCTTGGGTATGAGAATCGTTTTTCTGCCCACAGCCTTGTCGAGGGGACAGTTTCCCATTTTGTCTTTAATCTCTCCCTCGTCCTTAGACTTACCAGGAGGTCCTTTTCCCTTGCTGAGATCTCTTTCTTTTTGGGTACCCATCCTCTCACTCCGTTCGGATTCTGACATGGTGTCCTGGACCCTTTCAAGGGTGATTTGCCCCTCCCTTACAGCATCTACACAGGCCTCATCTTGTTCACAGCAATACAAAGACAGTAAAACCAAAATGAGGGCACTTAACACAATTAGCAAGGCTTCAACAGCGTTAGACCAAAAAGGGGGCAATCCCAAGTCAAGACCCAGGGTCAACATGCCTTTCCGAACCTACCTCCCTGCAGTTCGAATCCTCCCTGTTTCCAGGGGGTCTCCAAAGGTGCTTGACGATGACAAAGTTCCCGGGTTTCGGCACCAGATGTCCCGCGCTACCGTCTCGCCAGCAAGAACGACACGGCACACATAGGATCCTTCTGCAGTAAAGCTTTAATGCATCTTGAGAGGGAGAGCATAAGCTTGCCACGAGTGGAGACCCCGAACAATAGAACACCCGCTCTTATATAGGTCACAGCGCTCGCCTGGGACGTGGAGCTTCCCCATTGGCTCCCGCACATCAGGCCAGATGACGCCACGAGAGAGGCTGAGACTCTGAGGTGGAAAATTACCAGGTGCATGCACACTAGCCTGTTTACAACTTGTCCTCGGCCGAATGTAGGCGCCATCTTGTAATGGCGAATGTGGGTGCGACTCGGGCGGCTTCCCACAGTGCGGTATTGGCCCTTCTCTTCAGCTGACTTGTACAACTGGAAAGTCGTCCAACACCCCTTTCCCCTTTCAGATAACCCCAGTGAGACTGTTTTATTTACTCATCAGCCCACCTGGGATGATATCCAACAACTCATGAGAGTGCTCTTCATGACCAAAGAGTGAGAGAGGATAATGCAGGAAGCCAGAAAGAATGCCCCCCTTAGACATGGGGGCACCATCGATTGTCAAAAGCGGGCTTTCCCTGACTAGACCTGACTGGGACTTTTAATATGGAGAAAGAAAAAATAACTTCAAAAGGGGCACCTGAAGGTCCACTACCAGACTCCATTGATAGGTCTCAAGGGGGCCACATGACAACCCACAAATCTGGCCAAGGTACGTAAGGTTAAGCAGGGACCAGATGAGTCACTTGCAGCCTTTCTAGAATGACTCATGGAGACATTCCATCAGTATACATCCTATGACCCAAGCAGCAAGGAGCACAAAAAAAGCGACTATGGATTTTATAGACCAGACTAGTAGAGATATCAGGAAAAAGCTTCAGAGGCTAGAGGGACTACAGGATAAGCTGTTGAGGGATTTAGTGCAGGTTGCTGAGAAAAATCTACCATAAGAGGAAGACAGAGGAGGAAAAGGAGCAGAGAAAAAGACAGAAAAGTGACAGTGAAGGAATCTATAAGAGTCTTGACTCTCAGGGTAGAGATGAATACAAGTTGTTGGAGACCTTGGACAGGGCACCCCAGGATCTAGGCTGGTGGTTCGATCCTTTTCCCCAGGCCTGGGCAGAGAAGACAGGGATGAAAAGGGCCACCAACAAGCCTCCCATCCATGTGGAGCTAAAAGCCTCAGCCTCCCCAGTGTCTGTGTGCCAATATTTGATGTCGAGGGAGGTCCAGGACAGAATCAGGCCCCACATTACCAGGCTCTTAGAACAAGGGATCCTGTGGAAGTGCCAATCGGCTTGTAACACTCCCCTCCTGCCTGTAAAGAAACCTGGGCGCCAAGTCCAAGAAGGACTGTCTAGAGGGGACTAAATGCCTCTTGGAGGAGCTAGGAGGATTGGGATACAGAGCCTCAGCCAAGAAGGCCCAAATCTGCCAGAGAAAAGTAAGTTATTTGGGCTACCTGCTGAAAGACGGCTGGTGCTGCCTCACCAATGCTTAAAAGGAGACCATCCTGCACATCCCTCCTCTGAAGAGCCCCATGCAGGTACAGGAATTCCTGGGCACAGCTGTGTTCTGCCAGCTCTGGATCCCAGGGTTTGTTGAATTGGCTGCTCCCTTCTACCCCGACTAAAAACAGACAGCCCTTCCACTGGGAGGAAGAAGCGCAACAGGCCTCTGACACGATTAAGCAGGCTCTGCTCGAGGCCCCTGCTCTAGGACTGCCTGATGCCAGTAGACCTTTCCACCTTTATGTGGTGGCAGAGAACAGGGGGATGGCCAAGGGGGTGCTCACTCAGTGGCTGGGCCCCTGGAAGTGCCCAGTTGCCTATCAAAGGAATTAGACCCTGTCACTGCTGGGAGACCTGCTTGCCTACAGATAGTTTCGGGGGTGGGGGTGGGGTTCTAGTTAAAGATGCTGACAAATTGATTCGGGGCAGAACCTGCCTGTGACATGCCTTGGAGATCATTGTTCACCAGCCCCTGGATCGATGGCTGACCAATGCCTGCATGACTAATTATCAGACTCTGTTGCTAAATTCAGATCCAGTGACCTTTACATCACCAGTGGCCCTCAACCTGGCCACTCTGTTACCCAACCCCGACCTCAACCTGCCAGCTCAGGATTGCCAGCAGATTCTAGCTGAGGACCAGGGATGGGGAAAGGACCTGTCAGATTGGCCGCTCCCCGATGCCCAGGTGACCTGGTTCACTGACAGCAGCAGCTACCTGGTGGAGAGACAAAGCAAGGTGGGGACTGCCATTGTGGATGGGCGATAGGTGGTCTGGACAGAACAGCATCCTCCAGGAATGTCAGCTCAAAAGGCAGAGTCGATAGCTCTGACCAAAGCCTTGGACCTGGGGGCAGGCAAAAAGATCAACATCTACATGGATAGCAGCCCACATCCATGAGGCTATGTACCAAGAGAGAGGACTGCTCACATCAGAGGTAAAGAAATAAACAAGCAGGAAATCTTGGATCTGATGAAGCCAGCAACTGTGAGTATAATTCATTGCCCAAGACATCAGAAGGGAAGATACTCAGTGGCCCGTGGCAATAGCCAAGCAGATCAAGTGACTCGAGAAGTGGCTATTCAGGAGCCTATCCCAGTTATGGGTCTACAAGAGACACCCTCTGGGGAATGGGACTGGACTAAGGGATGGCCTCACTTAGAATACACTGAAGAAGAAAGGACTCAGATTGCTAGCCACCCTACCAACTATCACCTAGAGAAGGAAGAGCAATGGCACACACAAGAAAGAAAACTATACTCACCAGAAAGCACTAGGCCAAATGCATAGATGGACTCATTTAGGGGACAAAAATCTTGTCCAAGCAGTTAAGGGACTTAGTATATATTATATATAGACTTCAGGTTCTGGACCAGAGAGATAGTAGGACAGTGTAAGGTATGCCAGCAAGTGAGTGCTTATGCAGCCAAGAGTAATCAGGGCAAAAGACCTAGGGGAGAACAGCATGGAGTATATTGAGAGGTCGATTTTACAAAAGTTAAGCCAGGAAAATGTGGTTACATATTTCTATTTCTTCTAGTGTTTGTAGATACTTTCCCTGGATGGGTTGAGGCTTTCCTTACCATGCAGGAAACAGCTCTCATGGTAGCTAAGATGATATTAGAGAAAATTTTCCTGAGGTTTGGAGTCCCCAAGGTAATTGGATCAGACAATGATCCTGTTTTTGTCTCTAAGGTAAGTCGGGGACTGGCAGAGGTATTGGGGACTAATTGGAAGTCCCATTGTGCTTACCATCCCCAGAGCTCAGGGAAGGTAGAGAGAATGAACAGAACCCCAAAAAGAGACCTTAACTAAATTGGCCTTGGAGACTGGATTGGACTGGGTGGTGCTCCTCCCTTTGGCCATGTTCTGAGCTCAGAATACCCCCTTACCATTTTAACCTGACCCCTTTTGAGATCCTGTGTGGTACCTCAACTCCCTTGGTGTCCACTGGGCTTTCCCACAGCATGAGATTTGGCCAAAACTGTCTGCCTTAAATGCTTCAGGGATGCCAGAGACCCCTCACCGCTTCCAGACTGGTGACTGGATCTATGTAAGGAGTCATCGGGTACAGTCACTGGAACCCTGATGAAGGGGACCCTTCTTGGCACTGCTAGCCACTCCCACAGTCCTCAAGGTAGACAGTGTTGTGGCCTGGGTGCATACTTCCCATGTGAAGCCTGCAGACCCCCCGCTCCCCAGAGATCTCCTGCTAGATGCTACAGAAGATGGACAATCTGCTCAGGCTCAAGAAGACTCGAACTTGATCATGACTGCCTGGTGGTACCTTTGGATTCTGGTTCCTTCCCCGACCCTATGTGCCTATCCACCAAGCCTGTTACATATGTTACAGCATACACTCACTGCCTCCCTTCTGCTGTGGTTGGGGGTACCTGGGGCAGCCAACAGGACCTTTCCTTTGGTCTTGCAAAGGAAAAATTATGAAGTCTGAGGACAGCCATTGATTTAGATTTAGAGAGAATAGAAGCTTCTATCAGCCACCTTAAAGAATCACTGACTTCATTATCAGAAGTAGTACTACAGAAGAGGAAGGGACTAGAATTAACTTTTCCTCCAGCAAGGAGGGCTATGTGCTGCCTTAGCTGAAGAGTGTTGCTTTTATATAGACCATTCTGGGGTTGTGGAAGATTCAATGGCCAAGGTGAAAAAAGGGTTAGCCAAGAGGAAGAGAGAGAGAACAGAGTCAGGGCTGATTTGAGTCTTTGTTTAACTACTCCCCTTGGTTAACTGCCCTCATTTTTTTTAAATTTTCATATTTTATTTACATTTCAAATGTTTCCCCCTTTCCAGATCTTCCCTTTGGAACCTCCCCATTCCCTCGGCCCTCCCCCCTGCCACTATGGGGATATTATCCAACCCACCCACCCACCCACCCACTCTCGGCTTCCCTCCTTGTAATTCTCCTATACTGGGGGATCTAACACCCTCAGGCCCAAGGGTCTCTCCTCCCCCTGATGGATAACAAGACCCCCCTCTGCCGCACTTGTGGCCAGCACCATGGGTCCCTCCATATGTATTCTTTGGTTGGTGGATAAGTCTCCAGGAATATCGGGGGGTCATACCAGTTGACACTGTTGCTACCTCCCTGGGGCTGCACACTCCCTCAGCTCCTTCAGTCCTCTCTCCAAGTCCTCCATCTGGGACCTCACACTCAGCCCTACTGTTGCTGTGAAGTGACTCTTGGGTATTTCAAACTTTTGGGCTACTAACCACTTAACAGTGAGTACATACCATGTTCCTTCTTTTGTGACTGTGTTACCTCGCTCAGAATGATATTTTCATTTTCCATCCATTTGTCTGCGAATTTCATGAAGTCATTGTTTTTAATAGCTGACTAGTATTCCATTGTGTAAATGTACCACATTTTCTGTATCCATTCCTCTGTGGAGGGACATCTGGGTTGTTTCCAGCTTCTGGCTATTATAAATATGGCTGCTATGAACTTAGTGGAACATGTGTCTTTATTACATGTTGGAACATCTTCTGGGTATATGCCAGGAGTGGAATAGCTAGGTCCTCAGGTAGTATTATGTTCATTTTTATGAGGGTCCAGCAAACTGATTTCCAGAGAGGTTATATGAACTTGCATTCCCACCAGCAATGGAGGAGTGTTTCTCTTTCTCCACATCCTCGCCAACATCTGCTGTTACCTGAGTTTTTGATCTTAGCCATTCTGACTGGTGTGAGGTGAAATCTCAGGGTTGTTTTGATTTGCATTTCCCTGATGACTAAGGATGTTGAACATTTCTTTAGGTGCTTCTTGGCCATTTGAGTTTCCTCAGTTGAGAATTCTCTGTTTAGCTCTCTTCCCCATTTTTTGATAGGGTTATTTGGTTCTCTGGAGTCTAACTTCTTGAATTCTTTGTATACATTGGATATCAGCCCTCTATCGGATGTAGGAGTGGTAAAGATCTTTTCCCAAACTGTAGGTTGCCGTTTTGTCCTATTTACAGCGTCCTTTGCCTTACAGAAGCTTTGTAATTTTATGAGGTCCCATCTGTCGATCCTTGATCTGAGAGCACAAGCCATTGGTGTTCTGTTCAAGAACATTTCCCCTGTGCCCAAGTGTTCAAGACTCTTCCCCACTTTCTCTTCTATTAGATTCAGTGTATCTGGTTTTATGTGGAGGTTCTTGATCCACTTGGACTTGAGCTTTGTACAGGGAGATAGGAATGGATCAATTCGCAATCTTCTACATGTAGACTGCCAGTTGATCCAGCACCATTTCTTGAAGATGCTGTCTTTTTTCCACTGTATGGTTTTAGCACCTTTGTCAAAGATCAAGTGACCATAAGTGTGTGGTTTCATTTCTGGGTCTTCGATTCTATTCCATTGATCTACCTGCCTGTCACTGTACCAATACCATACAGTTTTTATCACTACTGCTCTGTAGTACAGCTTGAGGTCAGGGAGGCTGATTCCCCCAGAAGAACTTTTATTGTTGAGGATAGTTTTTTGCTATCCTGGGTTTGTTGTTATTCCATATGAATTTGAGAATTGCTCTTTCTAGGTCTATGAAGAAGTGAGTTGGGATTTTGATGGGGAAAGCATTGAATCTGTAGATTGCTTTTGGCAGGATGGACATTTTAACTATGTTAATCCTGCGGATCCATGAGCATGGGAGATCTTTCCATCTTCTGAGGTCTTCTTCAATTTCTTTCTTCAGAGACTTGAATTCTTGTCATACAGATCTTTCACCTGTTTGGTTAGAGTCACACCAAGATATTTTATATTGTTTGTGACAATTGTGAAGGGTGTCATTTCCCTAATTTCATTCTCAGCCTGTTTATCCTTCGAGTATAGAAAGGCTACTGATTTGCTTGAGTTAATTTTGTATCCAGCCACTTTGCTGAAGTTGTTTATCAGCTATAGCAGATCTCTGGTGGAGTTTTTCGGGTCACTTAAGTATACCATCATATCATCTGCAAATAGTGATATTTTGATTTCTTCCTTTCCAATTTGTATCTTTTTGACGTCCTTTTGTTGTCTGATTGCTCTAGCTAGAACTTCAAGAACTATATTGAATAGATAGGGAGAGAGAGGACACCCATGTCTAGTCCCTGATTTTAGTGGGATTGCTTCGAGTTTCTCTCCATTTAATTTGATGTTGGCTACTGGTTTGCTGTATATTGCTTTTACTATGTTTAGGTATGCTCCTTGAATTCCTGATCTTTCCAAGACTTTTATCATGAAGGGATGTTGAATTTTGTCAAATGATATTTCAGCATCTAACGAAATGACCATGTGGTTTTTTTCTTTGAGTTTGTTTATGTAGTGGATTACATTGATGGATTTCCGGGTATTGAACCATCCCTGCATCCCTGGGATGAAGCCTACTTGATCATGGTGAATGATCGTTATGATGTGTTCTTGGATTCAATTTGCAAGAATTTTATTGAGTATTTTTGCATCGATATTCATAAGGGAAATTGGTCTGAAGTTTTCTTTTAGTGTTGGGTCTTTGTGGGTCTTTGTTAACTGCCCTGTTAAGACCCCTAATTGTTCTGCTATTGTTGACATTTGGCCCCTATATTTTGAACCAATGGTCACTTTTGTTAAGGAACACATAGGTAAAGTACAGCCAATGACCTTAAAGCAGAGAACGAGATACCAAAGAGCAGAAGTATGAGGTATCAGAATACCAGCAATAGCTTCAGGATTGAAGCAAGCACAAGAAAAAGGTGGGAATAAAGGGGTCAGTTCAGAACTTTCGGAAAATTCCACCAGACCCCCTCAGCATTAAGGAAATCTCCCCCTCCTGGAAGAGACAGGTTAGAGAGCACATAGGCTGGAAGGGAGGTGCAAACTAAGCCCCTGCTACCTCATTCCCTAAAGACCAATCAGTTTAAAAGTCACACTGTTCTGCCAATCACATTGTGCCTAATGGAGGAGTTGGAGAAGGAACTGAAGGATCGAGGGAGTTTGCAGCCCCATGGAGGGAGCAACAGTGTCAACTGGCCAGACCTCCCAGAGCTCCAAAAGACTGGACCACCAACCAAAGAATACACATGGAGGGACCAATGGTGCTGGCCACATATCTGGCAGAGGAGGGCCTTGGTTGGCCATCAGTCGGAGGAGAGGCCCTTTGGCCTGAGGGTGTTCTATGCCCCACTGTAGGGGAATAGAAGATGGGAGTAGGTGGGTGGGTGGGGGCACCACATAGAGGCAGGGGGAGGGGAATGGAATAGGGGAGTTTCCAAAGAGGAAACATTTGAAATGTATATAAAATAAATATCCAAAAATAAAAAATTTTTAAAAATTAAAAAAAAAAAACTCTCTAAACGTGCTACACATGGTCAGTCTCTCTCTCCTTTATGCGCAGGGTGACCTCAGCATGTTGTAATAATAAAATTCCTCTTGTGTTTGCATCAATTACTGACTCCAAGTTGTTAACTCAGTAGAGAGAGGGGGTCTCTGGTAAGCTAAGGCTCACCAGGGTCTTACAGCTTCATGTGGTCTGAAAATTGTATCTTGGGTATTCTGAGCTTTTGGGCTAATATCCACTTATCAGTAAGTGCATACTATGTGTGTTCTTTTTTGATTGGGTTACCTCACTCAGGATGATATTTTCTAGTTCCATCTATCTGCCTAATAATTTCATTAATCCATTGTTTCTAATAACTGAGTGGTACTCTGTTGTGTACATGTACCACATCTTCTGTAATCATTCCTTTGTGGAAGGACATCTCCGTTCCTTTCAGCTTCTGCCTATTATAAACAAGGCTGCTATGAACACAGTGGAGCATGTGTCCTTATTACATGTTGGATCATCTTCTGGGACTATGCCCAGATATCGTACAGCTGGGTCCTCAGGTAGTATTATGTACAGTTTTCTGAGGAACCGCCAGACTGATTTCCAGAGTGGTTGTACCAGCTTGCAATCCCACCAGCAATGGAGGAGTATTCCTCTTTTTCCATATCCTCGCCAGCATCTGCTGTCACCTGAGATTTTTATCTTAACCATTCTGACTGGTATGAGGTGGAATCTCATGGCTGTTTTGATTTGCATTTCCCTGATGAATAAGGATGCTAAACATTTCTTTAGGTGCTTCTCAGCTATTCGATATTCCTCAGTTGAAAATTCTTTGTTTAGCTCTGTACCCCATTTTTTAAAAAGGGTTATTTGATTCTCTGGAGTCTAACTTCTTGAGTTCGTTGTATATATTGGATATTATCCCTCTATCAGATGTAGGATTGGTAAAGATTTTTTCCCAATCTGTTGGTAGCCATTTTGTCCTATTGACAGTGTCCTTTCCCTTACAGAAGTTTTGCAATTTTATGAAGTTCCATTTGTCAATTCTTAATCATATATCAAAAGCCATTCCCTTATGAACCTCAATAAAATTCTCACAAAACGAATCCAAGAACACATCAAAACGATCATGCACCACGGTCAAGAAGGCTTCATCCCAGGGATGTAAAGATGGTTCAATACCCAGAAATCCATCAATGTAATCCACTATATAAACAAACTCAAAGAAAAAAACCACGTGGTCATTTCGTTAGATGCTGAAAAATCATTTGACAAAATTCAACATCCCTTCATGATAAAAATCTTGGAAAGATAAGGAATTCAAGGAGCATACCTAAACATAGTAAAAGCAATATACAGCAAACCAGTAGCCAACATCAAATTAAATGGAGAGAAACTCGAAGCAATCCCACTAAAATCAGGGACTAGACAAGGCTGCCCTCTCTCTCCCTATCTATTCAATATAGTTCTTGAAGTTCCAGCTAGAGCAATCAGACAACAAAAAAGAGGTCAAAGGGATACAAATCGGAAAGGAAAAACAAAATATCACTATTGCAGATGATATGATGGTATACTTAAGCAACCCGAAAAACTCCACCAGAGAACTCCTACAGTTGATAAACAACTTCGGCAAAGTCACTAGATATAAAATTAACTCAAACAAATCAGTAGCCTTCCTATACTCAAAGGATAAACAGGCTGAGAAGGAAATTAGGGAAATGACACCCTTTACAACTGTCACAAACAATATAAAATATCTTGGTGTGACTCTAACCAAACAGGTGAAAGATCTGTATGACAAGAACTTCAAGTCTCTGAAGAAAGAAATGAAGAAGACCTCAGAAGATGGAAAGATCTCCCATGCTCATGGATTGGCAGGATTAATACAGTTAAAATGGCCATCCTGCCAAAAGCAATTGGATTGTAACTCACTCCAGATATAGTCAAGTTGACAACCAGAAATACCCACTAAAATAGCAAAAACTATTCTCAACAATAAAAGAACTTCTGGAGGAATCAGCATCCCTGACCTCAAGCTGTACTACAGAGCAGTAGTGATAAAAACTGCATGGTATTGGTACAGTGACAGGCAGGTACATAAATGGAATAGAATTGAAGACCCAGAAATGAACCCACACACCTACGGTCACTTGATCTTTGACAAAGGAGCTAAAAACATCCACTGGGGGGAAAAAAAGACAGCATTTTCAACAAATGGTGCTGGTTCAATTGGTGGTCAACATGTAGAAGAATGCAAATTGATCCATTCCTATCTCCCTGTACAAAGCTCAAGTCCAAGTGGATCATGGACCTCCAACATAAAACCAGATACACTGAATCTAATAGAAGAGAAAGTGGGGAAAGCCTTAAACACATGGGCACTGGGGAAACATTCCTGAACAGAACACCAATGGCTTATGCTCTAAGATCAAGAATTGACAAATGGGACCTCATAAAATTGCAAAGCTTCTGTAAGGGAAAGGACACTGTCAATAGGACAAAATGGCAACCAACAGACTGGGGAAAGATCTTTACTAATCCTATATCCAATAGAGGACATTTAATATCTAATATACACAAAGAACTCAAGAAGTTAGACTCCAGAGAACCAAATAACCCTATTTTAAAAATGGGCAACAGAACTAAACAGAATTCTCAACTGAGGAAACTCCAAGGGCTGAGAAGCACCTAAAGAAATGTTCAACATTCAGGGAAATGCAAATCAAAACCACCTTGGGATTCCACCTCAGACCAGACAGAATGGCTAAGATCAAAAACTCAGGTGACAGCAGATACTGGTGAGGATGTGGAGAAAGAGGAACACTCCTCCATTGCTGGTGGGATTGCAAGCTGATACAACCACTCTGGAAATCAGTTTGGTGGATCCTCAGAAAATTGGTACTTGAGGACCCAGCTATAGCACTCCTGGGCATATACCCAGAAGACACTCCAACATGTAATAAAGACACATGTTCCACTATGTTCATAGTAGCCATATTTATAACAGCCAGAAGCTGGAAACAACCCAGATGTCCCTCACCAGAGGAATGGGTACAGAAAATGTGGTGCATTTACACAATGGAATACTAGTCAGCTATTAAAAACAATGACTTCATGAAATTCGCAGGAAAATAAATGGAACTTGGAAATATCATCCTGAGTGAGGTAACTCAGTCACAAAAAACCAAACACACTATGTACTCACTGATAAGTGGATATTAGCCCAAAAGTTCGGAATAACCAAGATTCAATTCACAGACCATATGAAGCCTAAGAAGAAGGAAGACCAAAATGTGGATGCTTCAGTGTTTCTTAGAAGGGTAAACAAAATACTCACAGGAGCAAATATTGAGAGAAAGTGTGGAGCAGATACTGAAGGAAAGGCCATCCTTAGACTGCCCCACCTGGGGATATTTTCTATATATAGCCACCAAACCTGGATGTTCTTGTGGATGTTGGGAAGTGCTTGCTGATGGAAGCATGATATGCCGTCTCCAGAGAGGCTCAGGCAGAGCCTGACAAATACATAGGCCGATGCACGAAGCCAACCATTAGACTGAGCATGGGGTCCTGGATGTAGGAATTGGAGAAGGGACTGAAGGAGCTGAGGGGGTTTGCAGTCCCATGGAAGGAGCAACAGCGTCAACTGGCCAGACCCCCCAGAGCTCCGGGAGACTGGACCACCAACTAAAGAATACACATAGAGGGAACCATGGTGCTGGCCACATATGTGGCAGAGGAGGACTTTGTTGGCCATCAGTGGGAAGCGAAGCCCTTGGGCCTGAGGGTGCTAGATGCCCTAGTGTAGGGGAATGCTAGGGAGGAAAGACAGAAGTGGGTGGGCTGGTGGCGGAGCAAGCTCATAGTGGCAGGCGGAAGGGTCATCGGATAGGGGGTTTCTGAAGGGGAAAACATTTGAAATGTAAATAAAGTAAATATCCAAAAATAAAAAAATAAAATTAAAAATTAAAAAAAGGAAATTATAAGCAAAATCTTTGGATTTTTGTAGTTGTAAAATTGTCAATAAAATCCTTAAAAATTTTATTCAAGTATACATCAAAATGATTATTCTCCATGATAAAGTTGTCATCATCCTAGAGATGCAGATATGATCCAGCATACTTAGAGTATTAAATATAATCTACTGCATTAATAAAGGACAGAGATCACATGACCAACTGCTTTTGAAATTATTCAACATCACAACTGAAAAACATCCTTGAGAGCATGGAGATACCCAGTGTCATAGTTAGGGTATTACTGCTGTGAACAGATACCATAACCCCATGACCAAAGCAACTCTTATAAGAATAACATTTAATTGGGGCTGGCTTACAGGTTCAGAGGTTCAGTCGATAATCATCAGAGTGGGAGCATGGCATCATATAGGCAGAAATAGTCCAGACAGCTGAGAGTCCTACATCTTCATCTGAAGGCTGCTAGTGGAAGACTGACTTCCATGAAGCTAGGATGAGGGTCTTAAAGCCCACACCCACAGTGACACACCTACTCCAAAAGGGCCACACCTTCTAATCGTGCCACTCCCTGGGCTGAGCATATGCAAACCACCACACCCAGGATACAGTTCAATATAATAAAGACATCATAAGAAAGCCATACAGCAAATATCATCCTAAACAAATATACCCTCAAACATTCACATAAAATCAGAAATCAGAAATATGAAAAGTGTGTTTCATTGTCCCCTGTTCAACAAAAGTACTGAAGTCTTAGCTAGAATAACAGCACAAGTGAATGAGTTAGATGTACACACATGAAAGAATGCAGCCAAGGTCTCCTTATTTGGGCATGAGTGGTTTATATATGCAAAAGTCTCTAAAGCCTCCACCAAAATTCTGCAGCTAACAAATTATTCAGCATTGTATTAGAGGAAAAAGCAATGCATAAAACAGTTACCTTCCTAAATACAAATACCCACCACACTAAGAAAATAGCAAGCTAACAATATCATTTACACATTCTCACAAATATCATAGATTAAATCTAACCAAGGAATTGAATGACTTGTACAATAAAAACTCTCATCTTGATGAAAATAGGTAGAAGAAGATAAAATACTGTGGAAAGGCCTCGTGCTCTTGGATCAGCAGGATTAATATGGTGGAGTTGGCTGTGATGGTTTGTATATGCTTGGCCCAGGGAGTGGCACTAGTAGAAGGTGTGGCCCTGTTGCAGTAGACGTGGCCTTGTTGGAGGAGCTTTGCCACTTGTGGGCAAGGGATTTAAGACCCTCATCCTAGCTGCCTGGAAGCCAGTATTCTGTAGCAGACTCCAGATGAAGATAAAGAACTCTCAGCTCCTCCTGTACCATGCCTACATGGATGCAGCATTGCTTCTACCTTGATGATAAAGGACTGAACCTCTGAATCTGTAAGCCAACACCAATTAAATGGTGTCCTTATAAGAGTTGCCTTGGTCCTTGTGTCTGTTCATGGCACAAAAACCCTAAGTAAGACAGTGGCCATTCCACCAAAATTTATCTAGAGACTCTATGCAACCCCCTGGAATTCAAACACAATTCTTTAAAGAAATTTAGAAATCAATCTTTAATTTTATAGATCAATATAAAAGAGCCATATTAGTCAAAGTAGTCATAAACAATGATGCTTGAGTTATTAACATCCAAGAATTGCAGTTATGCCACAGAGCTTTAAGAATAAAGAAATGTGTAATATAATAGTATCATTAAAAAAGATTCATTGACTAGTGAAATATAATTAAGCATCTATACATAAATTCATACCTATACACCCATGTGTCATTTAAGAAAAATTCCACAGTATAGGGGGAATTGACAGGAACTTTAACAGATTATACAGATCAATACAGATAGCTACATGGAGAAGAAAGAAACTTAGTCCTTTACCCAGACCAAGCACAAAAGTCAATTCCACATGCATCAAGGAACAGAACATATGACTCGATACCACAAATGTAACAGAAGAGAAAGTAGGAAATATGCTTGACCTCACTGCACAGAATAGAACTTCCTGAACAGTACTCCAATAGTATAGAGAATAAAAACAAAAATTCTTAAATCAGACCCTATGAAATTAAAAGTTTACATAAATCAAAGAACACCATCATTTGAATGAAAAGGATGCCTCTCCCACGGGTCAAAATCTTACTAGCTCCTTATAAAAATAAGCATATTTACAATAGAAACACAAGTAAAACATTATCTATCAAGCTTCACCTCTACTAAGTAGCATTCAAGATAGGGAAGGTATTCTGCATGCTACCGGAACAGAAATGTAAACATGGTTATCCCAAAGCTACAAATGCTGCAAACTAAAAGAGTGACTTGACTGTAAGATATGCTGGTCCAGTAGTGAAACAACTGTTATGGAAATCATTATATTTCCTGATTATATTTAAGACACACGCCATGTGATGGCACCCATACCTAACACTGCTAAAGCAGCCACAATCGTAAGAGCAGATATGTCCTGAGCCAAGAGGAAAACCCAATGCTATTATCCTGCTAAAGTATCCTATCGATAAAATGACTGTCATACCTTATAGATCTGTGTTTCAATCAGCCCTCATCAGAAAAGCATCATCTTCTTGCAGAATATGAAAACTAACATGGCGACCCCAAACTGGAAAGTGTACAAAGAAAGTGGGAGCCCAACTTTAAATGGGATGACTTCTTTAAGTCTCTCCCTCCAGGCTCCATTATCTCTATAGAGAAGGAAACAGAGATTCTAAGAGCAGAGGTGATAGATTACTCTAAAGAAACATTTTCCAACCAAGTTGCTAGGAAAAAGGAGAGAAAAATAATATAGAATCTGTGAGGTAATACTATGGAATCAATAGGATTCAAATAATGAATTCCTCAGTGAATGAGGGTAGAGGTCAATCCAGTCACTTAAGTGCATTCAGAGGACGTGGGATCGTATCACCGAAGGACAGCACCCTGTGCACCAACCTGGGTTTCCCTCTAGTTATGTGAGCAGAGATCAATATGCATGTGCCAATTCAGGTATTTGATTTTAGTGATTTCTGCAGATAAATGAATATAAATATCCTCCACTTCGGAAGACAGATGAGATATTTGGCTTACACTGATATTAGATGTAAGGTAAGACCTACTCTGACTTTCATGTGTCAGGTCTACAACTGAAGGATGCACTGTGCACTCACTGAGTTGAAGTGAACAGATTCTCTAAGTGTGAGGAGAACAATTGCTTCCCATGCATTTACCAGATGGTACAATTCAAAAGACTTGAACCTTGATCAAGGAGAATCCATGTAAGGCATGTCTGTGTGTGACCACAGTATCCTGAAACTGACCCATTTTTCTTTTTAGTGATTAGGCAGGTAGCAGGCCAATAGCAGAGCAATAGATATATACATATCAAACGTAATCCGCAATGAAATTCAAATGAGATTTGTCATAGATAAGTGTCACAGCAGTGGGGAAGCACCATGAACAGAAGAGGACGATTGGAGAGATGACAATTTATGGAGTCTGGTTGGCATATGCTGTAAAGTTGTAAAGGAAAGCCAGCCCAACACTGTTAGAAAAACTGTCCAAGGAGAACAAAGGACCCGGATGTGAAACAATGCAGCTGCGAGCCCAGGGTTTCGACCGAGGTCAATGTGTTGCAGTGTTGAGACAGTAGTCCTGTCTCCCTTTGTATGAAAGTCAGATGCTGCTTAAGCTCATGTCACTGCTTTCCCAAGACTTTTCTCTTCCCTAAGGAATGCTGTCAGTGTCCTCAGCCTGCACTAAGCCAACTTTATCAGGCCACTGTTCAGTATTCATTCTCATCTCTCAGCTACTGCCCAGCCCACTCCTTCGTAGCTCCCCAGCACAGATGTGCCTTCCTGCCCTTAGCTGTTTGCAGGTACTGCTTGCATCTTTCTGGTTTGCTTTGTCTTTACTATTCCTCTCCACCACGGAGCCTCCAGTCTGACCAAACTCTGACCTCTAACTCCCTTCTGTGCTTTAGATTAGTTCCCACTATATACCAAGTGCACCTAAACTGTGAAGAGGGTGGACATTGGCTGTCCCTCTGATTTGTGAGGCTATATCATAACGTTGCTAACTAGCACACCTTATTGTCAAGGACTCTACTGCTTGTCCTAGGGACTTAGCATACGAGTGTTGAATAAACTGTTTGTCTATTAATCATAAGAGTTTCCCATTAAAATTTTCTAAGTGAAAGACATGAATGTTTACTTTTTATTGCATCAGTAGCTTTTTACATGTATTTTTCAAGAGAAAATCAGTCTTCAACACTACTCTTAAACACTCCTCATATTACCAAGTTGTGTGTAATAAGTTGGCAAAGAGAAAACACAGTTGAATGATGGTCTCTCTGATTTTTCTTTTTTGGGAAAACTTTCATTCTGCTCCCTTCACACGTGTACATCAACTGGGGCCTTATTAACCCCACCCAATACCTGATAGAATGGTGATGCCCCAATTTTGTGCAGGTCATTTCAGGAAAACACACATGTATTGAATTCATGACTGTCATCACTTTGTTATGTCCAGAACACCCAGTTTCACAGCAATGCTCCCCAAACTTTGCTCTTACATCTTTTTTGACTCCCTCTTCAAGAGCAGTTCCTGAGCCTTGGAGACTATTGTGCTGGTTGGTTTTAACAAGCCTAGATCTAATCTCCACAAGTCTAGATATCATCTGGGAAGACTGAATCACAGTAGAGGTATCTTCTCCACCACGTTGTGTTGAAGGCAAGTCTGTGGGTCATCTTCTTGATTGATGATTGTTGTAGAGCAGCCCCACTGACTGTGGCAGTAAAGTCCTGGCTGGATGGTCCTCACTTATGTAAGGAAGCAGTCTGAGCAAGCCACGGGATGCAAGCTAATAAGCACTACTCCTCCATGGATGGCTTCTCTCTCTCTCTCTCTCTCTCTCTCTCTCTCTCTCTCTCTCTCTCTCTCTCTGTGTGTGTGTATGTGTGTGTTAGTGAAAAGGCACATATATAGAGTTGAGACTGCAATATCTGATTGTTGGTTTGATCCTCTTACCAAGATTTCAGGTCATAAAGCTTGGATGAAAACTGATCTTAGGTGCTGTACCATCTAAATGCCCCCTTTCAATGAATTTCTTCCCACTAACCTTCTTTTCATTAAAGAAAGAAGTATTTCTTATATTTCTCTCCCTCTTTAAATACAACAAATCTTGGAAAATACTTATTATTAAGAAACACATAAGCCAGGCAGTGGTGACGCACGCCTTTAATCCCAGCACTTGGGAGGCAGAGGCAGGTGGATTTCTGAGTTCCCGGCCAGCCTGGTCTACAGAGTGAGTTCCAGGACAGCCAGGGCTACACAGAGATACCCTGTCTCAAAAAAACAAAACAAAAAAAGAAACACATAATGCTGTGCATGTACTTCAGGGGTAGTGTGAGTTTGCCTCACATGTGTGGCAGGCAACTCTTTAACAGTAAAGACAACCACATTTTAACTGAAGATTTTTTAGTACAATCAATAATTGTGTGCCCTTCCCCTGGCCATGAGCAGGCTGAATAGACCTTGGGCATATGCCACAGTTGGATGTTAACAACCCAGGTGGGATCCAGGAAGAGTCCTTAGACTTGCTGCACGTGCAGCTTCCTACAGGAACTTAAAAGAATGGACTGCCTGCTGAGCTTTGCAAAGTAATCCACCCGAAACAAAGCAACATAATCCACCTGAAACAAAGCAACATGATCCAGCTGAAACAAAGGATGGGGTCTGTGGGGTCTCCCTATATTACCAAGAGTGCAGAATATTAAATTTTGAGACTTGATCAGAAACTTTTGTCTTGGCTTCATCCTTCTCTTCCACCCTGACCCTTTTTCATTTCCAGGTCCCATTTCAGGTAGACCCAGTTCATCCTCAGCCACTGGCCGGCAACAGAGTGCACCCATATAGTGTGTGTGCCTATGTACAAGTATGATCATGTGTTGTACCTGTGTAGTGTGTGAGCATGCTCACATGTGTGGGTGCACCTGCATTCATATCCATGTTTACACATGTGGGTGCACCTCTGTAGCATGTGTACCTCTGTGTGAGCATGCTCACATATGTGGGTGCACCTGTATTCATATGCATGTGGAAATCAGAAGTTGATATCAGATGCCTTTTCCATTCCTCTTCACCTTATATATTGAGTCATGGTCTCTCATTTTCAGAGCTTGCCAATGGCAGGTCTAATTAGCCAAATTGCTCCAAGAATCCACTCTCCACCTCCTGACCCCTAGGCTTACAGAGAGCCCCATACACAGCATTCCATAGGTGTTGGACATATGAGCCATGGTCCTTATGCTGTGTAGCAGGTACTTTACCCACTATTTCCCTAGCACAGACTTATTTCACTGATCTGTCTGGGACAATAGTGTCCTATGTCCCCCTTGAACCAACCAGCCATTTCAATCTCTATCCGCGTGGGGACCCATTCTCTGTGTTTGTTTCTGTATAAAATGGATTTTACATTCATTTCAAAGAGACATTGGAGCCATTTCATGTTTTGGGAGTCTCTAAGACTTCCCTGACCAAAAACTCCAAAAGATGTCACCCAGTGCTGGGCAGTTCATTAGGTGGTCTATAGTTCTCAATGGGAAGAGCACTATCAGCCTAAGTGGCATAACTTAAGCATGACTCTTTCATAAGCTGCTGTGTGTAGAGAGAATCCCTTGTGTCCTGTATGGAAGCATCACCTGTCAGTAAAAAGCTGATGGCCTATTAGCAGCAAATAGGAGGTAGGAGTTCCAGTAGGGAAAAAGAAATTCTGGGATAAAGTCAGGCGTGGAAAGTTGTTCACCCCAAACTCTGAGGAGACAGACACAAGAAACTGAGGAGAAGTAACAAGTCATGTGGCACTCGTAGAACCAAATAACTTGGTTAATTAAGTTACAAGCTAGTCAGGGAATGAGCCAAAGCTTGTAGCCTGGGCATTTATTCACAAATGATAAGTCTCAGAGTTGTTATTTCAGGAACTGGGGAGTGGTGGAAAGCCCACAGCTATAGCTGTGATTTCAATAGCTTCTGTCACCATCTACTACCAAGTCTAGATGTTTGGAGATATATGGGCCACAGGTCTGGAGTGTCCCCCTGGCTTTACGGCATATACCCACATTTGTGAACATGAACTCACATACCCACACAGACACCACACACATAGACATAAGAAAATTTTTAAAGAAATTGCATCCCATACACAAAGATTCGTAGATTCCATTGTTTGCTTCATTGTTTGTGGCTCATTCTCTTTGATTGATAAAGAGTACAGCTGCTTCTAAAACTAAAGGGTACTCCTCATGACTTTCCACAATTCTGTACTTGAGGCAGGGTGTGTGTGTGTGTGTGTGTGTGTGTGTGTGTGTGTGTGTGTGTGTG
>JADRCH010000285.1:97881-164178 GCA_019843965.1 Rhynchomys soricoides
TGTGTGTGTGTGTGTGTGTGTGTGTGTGTGTGTGTGTGTGTGTGTGTATTAGTGAAGCTGGCCCTCAATGACTGCTTTATATAGTAAGCAGGCTTTAGTGGAGGCAAAATGTCCCAAATTCCCAAATTCTTTTCTGATTGGGTAGCCTGTGAACATGCCTACAATATCTACAAGGCACAATGTGGGTTCTAAGAGCTGAATTTGGGTCCTCTGGAAGAACAATACATGCTCTTAACCACTGAGCAATCTCTCCAGCAATCTCCAACAATCTTATTGTCTTTATCTGCTTTTATTTTCCTATCCTGTCTTTAAGCAACTCCAGAGCTAGTATGGGCAGTAAGTGTGCATCTTGGAGGAGAACCCACAAGGTTGTCTCCACCCATGGGAGAAGCTCTGCTACTCACCAGTGACTAACAAATGCATGATCAGAACTGGAGAGATGCCTCTGGGGAAAGATCACTTGCTACTCTTGCAGAGAATGAGATTTTGGTTCCCAATACTATGTTGGATCCAATGCCTCCTACTGGCTTCCAAGGGCACCCATATTTAGATGTACACACACACATATAATGGTTTTATTCTTTAAAAAATATACAAGACTTGAGAAGAACACTCTTGCAGAGTACCAAAGTTCAGTTCCCAGTACCCATGTAGCGTTCACAACTGTCTGTAACTCCAATTCCAGGGGCACTTACACACTCTTATGACTGCATTGAAACTAGGAGCACATCTACATACAGGCAAAACACTCATATACATAAAATAAACACAATTTTTAAAACATTGGGATGCACTCCTTTAACCCTTGCACTTGGGAGGCAGAGGCAGGAGGATCTTTGTGAGTTCAAGGCTAGCCTGGTCTATAGAATGAGTTCCAAGACAGTCAGAGCTACATAAAGAAACCCTGTCTTGGGAGGAGGCAGGGGGAGACCTTTCTCTGCAATGCATGATGTCTGTGATACACTCTAAGAGGTGAGGAGAAGTACTGAACAGAGATTTCTCAGAAGAAATGTTCAACATCTTTAGCCATCAAAGAAATGCAAATTAAAATCACTTTGATATTCCTTCTCACCCTGATAAGATAGCCAGTGTGGTGTTTTGAATGAGACTGTGCCCCTCCACCATAGGATTAGCTATCTGAACTCTTGCTTCCCCAATAAATGATGCTCTTTAGAGAAGTTATGTGAAGTCCAGTATTTCTGGAAGAAGAATGTCACTTGAGGCAGGCTGTGGGAGTTCATTGTTTTCTCTGGAATCAGGTACTGCTCCATGGGACCCAAAGTCAGGAATTGCTGTTCCCATTATGAAAGCTTACAAAGGAAAGTGACAACAAACAGTCCCAACCAGCTATGACACCTATAAAACATATCAATGTACATAATGGTACAATAACCCTATGGATGCAGTAGTGGCACACAGACTTTAGCAGAAACCAACTGTTCCCTAATTGAACTTAAGATCTGTTCAACAAGAAGGATACCACAACTGGTATTAGAAATCTAACTAACTACTCAGAGCTAGTGAAGTCATCAGAGAATCTACAACCACTAATTTACAAAACCAACATAATCCTTAACAATAAATTTATAAACTTTTGTCCTCATACCCACAGATAAGTATAATCCTCACCTCTAATCAAGGAAAATTCTCTTTACAACATACAGAGAAATCACAACCAATCAAAATGCAGAGTTGTGGAGCCTGGTCCTAATGAATACATCTATTAAACACTCCCATACCTAAAGCCCAGGAAATATTGTGGATGAGGGGGAAGAAGGATTATAAGAGTCAGAGATTTGCTTTGAGAATGTGTCTCCTGGTAACATTAGAAACTATACCTGTAAAATCTCACCAACATGACCAAACTGCACAAGGAGAAGGCCTTAACCCTACACAAAAACTACAGGCATCCAAGTAAAGCTGGGAGCAGGAGAGGTGGCCCTCCCCAGGGAAGAACACATCAATTTGTTGTCTAGAATCAAATAGTCAGCCCTGAAAATACATATACAAGTAAAATTATATTGAACCAATAGTTTATATTTGGGGATATATATGTATATCAAAATACATTTATGTATACAATAACAATTGATGGAAAAAAGGGGCCATGGATTTGAAGAGTGGGGAGAGGTATGTGGGAGTGTTAGGAGGGAGGAAATGGGATGGAGAAATGTTGCAGTTAAAACATTTGATAACATACAAATAAACAAACAAAAAAAGATCTGATTGTTCCTACTCCCAGATGCATTTCCCCCATTGGACAGCTACCCTCCCTTTAGATAAAAAATAACATAACTTATGCCTGTACTTTTAAATGTTTTATATGTAAATGAATGCATATATACATATATATGCACATATCTATACATACATACACACACACATTATATATATAAAATATATAAATACAAACACTTTAAGGATATTTTTGACCATTTTAGCCTCTTTAAAAACAAGCTAATAAATTGGTTTTTCAAGGTCTTTAGTCAGGCCTATATAAAAAATAATAATAAATAAAAATCTAGTATCTCTTAGAATGCAGGGCTTCTGTCCCATTTTCTAAGTTAATGGCTGCCATCTCCACACCTTCACCTCTGCAGCCCTACCATGACTCCTTACAGATGTCACAAAAAGACCACCCCCAACCAATGTTATAAACAAAATACAAGAAAAAAAGAAAGGTTTGTGACTATGAAATGCCCATATACATACTGAGAAAAACTTTTCAGTGTAACTGCTTTGGTGTACCCTCACTCCTATCAGTATCCCCTCACCCATGCTCAGGAACTAAACCCAGTGAACTCATTGGTTTCCCAGGGGAACTTTGGTGAAACTGTATCTTTGCTTGTCATTGGGACCTGTAAGGGGGAGGGGGATAGGCATTGCTGATCATATTCTGTCTTGTATTATTAAGAAATACAGATGTTAGGAGGATGAAAAAATAGAAATAGTTTTCATACAGCTCAGGCTGTCCTGAAACTCACTCTGTAGACCAGGCGAACCTTACACTTACAGAGATCCACCTGCCTCTGCCTCCTGAGTGCTGGGATTAATAGTGTGCAATTAAAGGATTTAAAGAAAACTTTCTAGTTTGCAACTTGTAAAGGTTTGAGACACTTATTTAAGGTACATAAAGAATATGACTTAGACATAATATCATGATATTAAACTGTATAAGATCAAAGGTCAACAATTACATGAATTGACTAAAATGTATGTCAAAGCGACATTTGCTTAGAAATGCATGGATTGAAATATTATACAGTAGTTTAAAATACCAGATTAGTGTGATCTTCTGGGTGCTTAATAACCACATTTGGAAGTTATTCTAATGTGGTCAGAGGGATTTACAGGGAGAATACTTTCCCTCTTGCCCTTGAAAGTCAGTTAGTCCCTAGGTACTGTGACTCATTTTTCTCAATGTTCTATAATTATAGAACTCACTTTTGTCTTGTTCAGAGAGACCAAGAAGACCAACTCAATGAATTCTCAACAGTGTCCATTCAGAAAAGAGGATGATAAACAAAGGAAAATATTTCCTTGGGGCTTCAGAGGAACCCATGATCAGGCCTTTTGGCCACTGGTTTATCCTCAAATCAATGAACAACTGCTAAAACAAAGGCTAGACAATCCTCTCATACCCAAGTGACCCCTGAAGACTAGATGCTCAACTGGCCCTGATGGTACAAAAAAAAACAAAATTAATTTTGGCCACCTGCATGGTCTTCAGCAATTATCAGGAAAGTATATCCAAGATTAAAATGATCAATGTTTCTTTAACAAATCAAAAGACTATAGTCCTCAGGAATTGTATTTAACCATATGTGCTGGCTATTTTGTCAACTTGATACAAGCTAACATCATCTTAGAGGAGGGAACATAAATTAAGGCAATGTCTCCATAATAGCAGGCCATACATAAACCCATAAAGCATTTCCTTTTAGTGATTGATGGGAGAGTACTACTCCAGCGGGAGTTTAGGTCCCTAAGAGGAGGTACGAAGTTGACCAGGGAAGGAGATTGACAGTCTGAGGATGAATGAGGACAGCTATGTGTAGTAACAATTTTGGAATTTTGGGTTCTTTTTAAAAGCACAGAAATATTATATTTTCATTTTAATCTCAGGCATGGGATATGGGGCTGCTTCAGATTGTCCACAGTAGCTGACTATGATTTGCCTCATGCTCCAGCAGGGGTGTGATTTTGCCAACTGTAGATAGTTTTTACAATTGTGTGATATTTGAAATTCTGGGGACTTTTCAGAGGGTGTATAAATGCTAGGGCTCTAAGAGGCATGGTGGGTTGTTGGTTGGTTGTTGGTTGTTGTTGGCTGTTGTCGGTTGCAGTTTGTTAAATAATCATAAGAAAAGAAGAAAGGACAAGAAGAAATTAGATATCCTGATGGCAAAGATCAAACTTGTCCCAAGGAACTGGATGCCCCTAATAGCAGGAAGTAGTCTAACAACAACATCACCCCCTTTCCAGCCCCTGACTTTATTCAGGAAGCTCTTTGCTTCTCTCTCTCTCTCTCTCTCTCTCTCTCTCATCTAGCGTTAGGGGTTGAAAGGTTGGAAGAAAAGGAATCCACAACAGAGCAAAAATCCAGCTATAGCTGTGTTTGTTGAAAAAAGGTTACACCTTTTATACTCTATATTTACATAATAGCTTAGCCACAAGCAATATTCAAAGCAGATTTAATGATTTCATAAAATGTATGATCTTTTCAGAGATTTTTTTTTACCTACTTTAGCCCTATATTTCAACATCCAGAATGAAAGAGATCATGAACTTTATTACAGTATTTTTCTTTGAAGCAAAATCAGTAAGTTTAGCAAGCATCTAAGTGGCTATTATTCTCTAAAGTTCAGCAATCCCACAAGTTTCCTTTACACTTCCTTCTGCATGCTCTCAGCCTCTGTGGTCAGCTTTTGTGGTCAGGAGGTGCCTGACATTGAGTACTGACAAACAAACCCACAAGAGCAATTTTCATTCCTCAAGAGTCACAAAGCATCATTTGCACCATATAGCATAATAAGCATTGATCTGTTTCCTATTTGTGTTCCTTTGTGTCTTAGTCATACAATATGCGCCTGCTCTCCTCACAGGCTCCTCAAAGGGACAGTCCTGACATCTTACTCTTCTTCCATTATGCCATACAATCCTAATTTCTTCAGTGTATGCTCCTGCATGTGGCAGAGGGGGATCAAGCCAGTGCAGCTTCTTGACAGAAACTGCTTCTCGTGGGGCATACCAGATCTTGCCATCTATCCTGTAAGTCATGCACCCAGGAAATCAATCATAAGCACTATTCTATACTTATAGATATATACTTATATATAACTGAACTCTTGCCCTCGCTGCCCAGGCCTCAGGCTCTGGGTCTGGGCTATGGTTTCTTTCAATTGTGTGCTTTCATTTTGGGAACTAGGTGCACCCAAGAGTTTCTGGCACCATCTTTCAGTTATTAAATCTTTAACTTCTCTATTCTTGGTGCAATCAGAGGAGCACAATGAGGATTCTTGTGTGAGAGTTATCATGTTGTATGGCTCCATGGTGGTGGAGAGTTTTTCCAAGGAATTATTTTGTTTAGAGACTGCCACTATATACATTTACATCCTCTACCAAAGCCCATCCAAAATTTCCCAAAGGAAAAAAAGCATAAGGAAACTCCGATAACACACAGTGAGAATCACCAAACACTGAGTAAAAGGAAGCTGGAGAATTGTGTACAATGTCATACACTGCAACTTTGTCAAGCAGCAGTAGTTACCATGCAATCCATGCCACACCCCATTATGGGCCATCCCTAGGTCAGTGGTCCTGGGTTCTGTAAGATAGCAGGTTGAGCAAGCCAGTATGCAGCACCCTCCATTGCCTCTGCATCAGCTCCTGCCTTAACCTTCCTGCTCTGCTTGAGTTCCTGTCCTGAATTCCTTCCATGATGGACTATAAGACAGGTGAGTAAGCCAAATAAACCCTTTCCTCCTCAATTTGTTTTTGGTCATGGTGTTTCATTTCACCAATGATGAAATAACTAAGACACCATACAAAACGTTATTTGTACAACTATTTTCAACTAACAGATGATCTTCCTCATATACATATTGCCTAGATACAGAACAAGACCTTGGCTTACATAAGCAGCTACAGTTGCTGAGTCTATCACCACTGAGAAAAACATGGCCATCTTCTCAAATATGAGGCCAAATCTAAAAGCTGTGCTTACTAACTATGGACACCATCTCTTTATGAAAGAGTACTTCTTACAGATGTGTCCATCAGCATCCCCAACAGCTAGCTGGACCAGTAGAAGGCCAAGGTAACTTTAATTGTTACCTCAGATTCCCTTGTTAGAGGAGGTTGCCATATACTGTCAAACTCACAGGTTTGGGAACTGATTCCGAATATCCGATTGGTATCCTTGGAACTTTGCTAGTAATCTTATAAAAAATGACTCAATGAGATTCTCTTTTAAGTGTCATTTAGATGCTAAGTTTAGCTGACTTCTCTTACAAAGCTTCCAGGTGCATGTTCCCTATGTAGGAAACTAGTGTAACAAATAGTTGATTATAACTGTATTATCCTTCTGCAGGGCTCTGGTAAATATTCCAGTTAGTTGTACAGTTGCATATACCTCACTAAATAAAACTATTGTGGCGAGGAAGTGTCTTAGTCAGAGTTTCTATTCCTGCACAAACATCATGACCAAGATGCAAGTTGGGGAGGAAAGGGTTTATTCAGCTTACACTTCCAATTGCTGTTCATCACAAAAGGAAGTCAGGACTGGAACTCAAGCAGGTCAAGGAGCAGGAGCTGATGCAGAGGCCAAGGAGGAATGCTGCTTACAGGCTTGCTTGTTTGCTTGCTTTTCCTGGCTTACTCAGCTGGCTTTCTTATAGAGCCCAAGACTACCAGCCCACAGATGGTCCCACTCACAAGGGGCCCTCCCCCCTTGATCACTAATTGAGAAAATGCCTTGCAGCTGGATCTCATGGAGGCATTTTCTCACCTGAAGCTCCTTTCTCTGTGATAACTCCAGCTTGTGTCAGGTTGACACAAAACCAGCCAGTACAACTGACCCCTTGTCAACTTGATACACAAATACATCAACCCTTACTTTCTAATTTATCCCCAAGATCTAAATAAGTTTAAAAGGCCCACAGTCTTTGCAAATTCTTACTATTAAAATTTCAATCCCTTTAAAGATATCCAATCTCTTAGAATCCAAAGTCTTTTTACCATCAAAAGTCTCTTAACTGTGGACTACACTAAAATACCTTCTTCCTTCAGGAGGGAAAATATATCAGGGCACAGTCACAGTCAAAAGCAAAACCAAACTCCAACCGTCCAACGTCTGGGATCCACTCATGATCTTCTGGATTATTCCAAGGGCTTGAGTCACTTCTCCAGCTCTGCCCTTTGTAGCACACACCATGTCTTCTAGGCTCCAGATGCCTGTACTCCACTGCTGCTGCTGTTCTTGGTGGTCATCTCATGGTACTGGCATCTCCAAAACACTGCTGTCTTCCACTGCAACTAGGCCTCACCAATAGCCTCTCATAGGTTCTCTTCATGGTGCCAAGGCTCACCTCCTTTGCTTGACCCCTTCAGTCCTGGGCCATCAATTGCAATTGAGGCTGCATCTTCACCAATGGCCTTCCATGGCCTCTCACAGTGCCCGGGCCTCAGATGCTACTCATGACTCCTTCATGCCTTCAAAACCAGTACCATCTGGGTGACTCTTACACATTACCAAGTCCAGCCACAGCACAAGGTACAATGCTGGCTATTTCTGGAACGCAGCCTCTGTGCTCTCAGAAAACAATTCTCAGAAGATTTCACCTCATTGATGCTAGTCTCTTCCCAATCACCACCAAGTTCCCAGCTCCAGCTAACCAGCATCAATAGTCCCAGGAATGCAATGGTTTTGCTTTAGTAGTTCTGGTATTTGTTAATCACAGGCAATCCTTGAGCCCCAGCTAACCAAAACCACAGAATCTTCACAATCAAAATAGCAATGGCCCTAATAAGAGTCTTTAATCTTCTCTCTGAAATTTCACAAGCCAGGCCTCCATCTTCTGCACTGTTCTCAAGATTATCTTCCAAGCTCCTACAGAACACCCCACAGAGCTCTTAACATCCCAATGGCTCTTCTAGCTCAAAGTTCCAAAGTCCTTCCACAGTCCTCCCCAAAACATGGTCAGATTGTCACAGGAATACCCCAGTATGCTGGTACCAATTTGTCTTAGTCAGACTTTCTATTCCTGCACAAACATGATGACCAAGATGCAAGTTGGGGAGGAAAGGGTTTATTCAGCTTACACTTCCATATTGCTGTTCATCACAAAAGGAAGTCAGGACTGGAACTCAAGCAGGTCAAGGAGCAGGAGCTGATGCAGAGGCCTAGGAGGAATGCTGCTTACTGGCTTGCTTGCTTCTCTCCTGGCTTGCTCAGATAGCTTTCTTATAGAGCCCAAGACTACCAGCCCACAGATAGTAACACCCACAAGGGGCCCTCCCCCCTTGATCACTAATTGAGAAAATGCTTTACCACTGGATCTCATGGAGGCATTTTCTCAACTGAAACTCCTTTCTCTGTGATAACTCCAGCTTGTGTCATGTTGACACAAAACCAGCCAGTACAGCCAGATCAACCCAAGACTTTCTCAGAGGCTCTGATGAAAAGACAAATGGAACATTAATTCTACGTCCTTGTCCAGGAGTGGACTTGGTAAGGCTGGTCTGAGGCTGGAGCCAATGCCTCATAGGAGTCATGGTTGTGGCCTCTGTGGACCCAACTCTTCCCCCTGGACTGTCTTTAATCAACTATCTCTGAGGTATCCCATGTCCTCTTTGCCAACATTGATATAACTCTCTGCTGACCATGGCTATTTTCTCCCTGCAAATACTATATAGGATTCTGCACTTATTAATAAACTAACTTGGGGTAAGTCATGAGCTTATGCAAACCTCCTGGTCCCAAATATTGCTTTTGTCTTCTTTATTTCTCGTCCCTGGTCCTCCCATCCCATTCCTCACCATACAGGACCCTTATTCCTGCAAATTCAGATGATACTATGTTAATCATGGTGTTAAACCTTTAATGTTCTTCACAAGGTTGTAACAGAGGAGACATACTGGCCAGTTCTGAATTTACAAAAAATGTCTTTAGCTCTTACACCAAAGTAATGCTTTACATACTGTAATAGACCACACACACACACACACACACACACACACACACAAATCAGCCTCACTAGCACCTATGACAGAGCCTGCCAAAGTTCTTCTAGACAGTTTTCTTCCTTGAATAAGGAATAAGGACACAACTCTGTCCTATTTTTTTGAACTATGCTTTCATTAGGAAACAGAACAGTCTCATTGCTGTATGTTAGTTGCTACTTCACTCATATAGTATGTGCCAAGGATGCAGTATAATCACATAGCTGCCTTATATTTTGGATTTTTGATATCTGTTAAGTTGTATCATGACCCATTAGATGGACACTCCTATGACACACCCTAACTGCTGCTCCTTCTACATCACCTCTTATCAGCTCAATGCAGTTTCAGAGAGCTCTGTATCCCAAAATCTCTAGAAGCTGTTCAGGCAACTTCTGAAAAATAGACTAAGTAGAGCACCGAGCTCATCCTTCTTCTTACTGCTCTGGGCAGGATTTCAGGACTCAGATCTAAAACAGCTGGACAGAGAGTTTCCTTGCATCAGTTAATCTATCTGTTCACAAGTTCTTGGAAAACCTTAAAGAAATTTCAGATCTGCTTAACATCCTTCAGGACCAGTTCAATTCTCCAGCTGCTGCTGTGCTCTAGAATTAAAGAGAGCTAGATCTGACTAGTGCTAAGGATGAACTTTGCACCCTTCACCACAAAAGTTGCTTCTGCTGCACCTACCATCCCTGGCTGGCTAAAGACGAGGCTCAAAGATGCAGGGGTAAATAAAAATTAAATGACAAGGCTCCTTCAATGTATGGCATTCTAGTTTCTTCCCACTCTGTCTTCTCCACATGATCATTCCCCCCCCCCTTATTTTTTGGTTTTTAATTTATTTACATTTCAAATGTTTTCCCCTTTGGAAACCCCAGATCCCATTTCCCCTTCCCCTGCCTCTATGAGGGTGTTTGCCCATGCACCCACCCAAGCACGTCTTCCCTCCCTAGCATTCCCCTACTGGGGCATCTAGCACCCTCAGGCCCAAGGGCCTCTCCTCCCACTGATGACCAACAAGATCCTCCTCTGCCACATATGTGGCCAGCACCATGGGTTCCTCCATGTGTATTCTTTGGTTGGTGGTCCAGGCTTCTGGAGCTCCAGGGGTCTAGCAAGTTGACACTGATGCTCCCTCCATGGGACTGCAAACCCCCTCAGCTCCTTCAGTCCCTTTTCCAACTCCTCCATCTGGGATCTCACGCTCAGTCCAATTGTAGGCTGCAAGCATCCACCTCTGTATTTGTCAGGTTCTGCCTGAGCCTCTCTAGAGACATCTTATCATGCTTCCATTAGCAAGCACTTCCCAGCATCCACAGGAACATCTGGCTTTGGTGGCTATAATATGGATGTATCCCCAGGTGGGGCAGTCTCTGGATGGCCTTTGTTTCAGTGTCTGCTCCATACTTTGTCTCAATATGGTATTGTGTTCACACTTCTAAGAATTGAAGCATCCACATTTTGGTCTTCCTTCTTTTTAGGCTTCATATGGTCTGTGAATTGAATCTTGGTTATTCCAAACTTTTGGGCTAATAGCCACTTATCAGTGAGTACATACTGGGTTTGTTCTTTTGTGACTGAGTTACCTCACTCAGGGTGATATTTTCTTTTCTCTTTCTTTCTTTCTTTCTTTTTGATTTTGTGGTGGCATATGCCTTTACTTTTTTAAAGACTTATTTATTTATTTTATGTATATGAGTACACTGTAGCTGTCTTCAGACATTGGATATCCATTACAGACTGTTGTGAGCTACAATATGGTTGCTGAGAATTGAACTCAGGACCTCTGAAAGAGCAGTCAAGTGCTCTTAACCGCTGAGCCATCTCTCCAGCCCCAGGATGACATTTTCAAGTTCCATCCACTTGCCTGTGAATTTCATGAAGTCATTGTTTTTAATAGCTGACTAGTATTCCATTGTGCAAATGTACAATATTTTCTGTATCCATTACTTTGTTGAGGGACATCTGGGTTGTTTCCAGTTTCTGGCTATTATAAATATGGCTGCTATGAACATAGTGGAACATGTGTCTTTATTACATATTGGAGCATCTTCTGGGTATAGGGCCTGGGTATAGGGTATATTCCACTCCTGGGCCCAGGAGTGGAATAGCTGGGTCCTCAGGTAGTATTATTCATTTTTCTGATTTACTGATTTACTGATTTCCAGAGAGGTTGTATCAGCTTGCATTCCCACCAGCAATGGAGAAGTGTTCCTTTCTCCACATCCTCACCAGCATCTGTTGTCACCTGAGTTTCTGATCTTAGCCATTCTGACTGGTGGAATCTCAGGGTTGTTTTGATTTGCATTTCCCTGATGACTAAGGATAATGAACATTTCTTTAGGTGCCTCTCAGCCATTCAAGTTTCTTCAGTTGAGAATTCCCTGTTTGGCTCTCTTCCCCATTTTTTGATAGGATTATTTGGATCTCTGGAGTCTAACTTCTTGAGTTCTTTGTATACATTGGATATTAGCCCTCTATAAAAAGTAGGATTGGTAAAAATCTTTTCCCAATCTGTTGGTTACTGTTTTGTCCTATTTACAGTCTCCTTTGCCTTACAGAAGCTTTGTAATTTTATGAGGTCCCATTTGTCGATTCTTGATCTTAGAGCATAAGCCATTGGTGTTCTGTGCAGGAACTTTTCCCCTGTGCCCATGTTTTTGAGACTTTTCCCCACTTTCTCTTCTATTAGATTCAGTGTTTCTGGTTTTACGTGGAGGTACTTGATCCACTTGAACCTGAGCTTTGTACAGGGAGATAGGAATGGATCAATTTGCATTCTTCTACATGTTGACTGCCAGTTGAACCAGCATTTGTTGAAAAGCTGTCTTTTTTTTCCAGTGGATGGTTTTAGCTCCTTTGTCAAAGATCAAGTGACCATAGATATGTGGGTTCATTTCTGGGTCTTCAATTCTATTCCATTGATCTACCTGCCTGTCACTGTACCAACACCATGCAGTTTTTATCACTACTGCTCTGTGGTATAGTTTGAGGTCAGCTATGCTGATTCCCCCAGAAGTCCTTTTATTGTTGAGAATATTTTTTGCTATTCTGGGTTTTTGTTATTCCAAATGAATTTGAGAATTGCTCTTTCAAAGTCTATGAAGAATTGAGTTGGAATTTTGATAGGGACTGCATTGAATCTGTAGATTGCTTTTGGCAGGATAGCCATGTTAACTATATTAATCCTGCCAATCCATGAGCATGGGAGATCTTTCCATTTTCTGATCGAATACTATATTGAATAGATAGGGAGAGAGTGGACAGCCTTGTCTAGTCCCTGATTTTTGGGGGAATACTTCAAGTTTCTCTCCATTTAGAAGTTGGCTAATGGTTTGCTGTATATTGCTTGTTGCTGTTGCCATTGAAGACTTAATCCATAGTGATCTGATAGGAGGCATGGGATTATTTCAAACTTCTTATATCTGTTAAGGTTTAACAGATATAAGATCATATATGTGACTGATTATATGATCAATTTTGGAGAAGGTACCATGAGGTGCTGAAAAGATATGTTCTTTTGATTTAGTATAAAATGTCCTATACATATCTGCTAAATCCATTTGGTCCATAACTTCAGTTAGTTTCACTGTGTCTCTGTTTATTTTGTGTTTCCAAGATCTTTCCATTGATGAGAGTGGGGTGTTGAAGTCTCCCACTATTGTTGTGTGCTTTGAGTTTTAGTAAAGTTTCTTTTACGAATGTGGGTGCCCTTGCATTTGGAGCATAGATGTCCTGAATTGAGAGTTCTTCTTGGTAGATTTTTCCTTTGATAAGTATCAAATGTCCTTCCTTATCCTTTTTGATGACTTTTGGGTGAAAGTCAATTTTACCCGATATTAGAATGGCCACTCCAGCCTGTTTCCTGGGACCATTTGCCTGAAAAATTGTTTTCCAGCCCTTCACCATGAGGTAGTGTTTGTCTTTAACCCTGAGATGTGTTTCCTGTATGCAGCAGAATGTTGGGTCCTGTTTATGCATCCAGTCTGTTAGTCTATGTCTTTTTATTGGGGAATTGAGTCCATTGATGCTAAGAGATATTAAGGAATAGTGATTGTTGCTTCCTGTTATTTTTGATGTTATTTTTATGTTAGTGCGGCTATCTTTTTCTTTCTTTCTTTCTTTTGTTTTTCGAGACAGGGTTTCTCTGTAGCCCTGGCTGTCCTGGAACTCACTCTGTAGACTAGGCTGGCCTCGAACTCAGAAATCCACCTGCCTCTGCCTCCCAAGTGCCAGGATTAAAGGCATGCACCATCACTGCCTGGCCAACGGTTATCTACTTTTGAGTTTGTTGAAAAATTACTTTCTTGCTTTTTCTAGGGTGTAGTTTCCCTCCTTATGTTGGCATTTTCCATCTATTATCCTTTGTAGGGCTGTGTTTGTGGAAACATATTGTGTAAATTTGGTTTTGTCATAGAATACCTTGGTTTCACCATCTATGGTAATTGAGGGTTTTGATGAGTACAGCAGCCTGGGCGGGCAGCTGTATTCTCTTAGGGTCTGTATGAGATCTGCCCAGGAACTTCTAGCTTTCATAGTCTCTGGTGAGAATTCTGGTGTAATTCTGATAGGTCTGCCTTTATATGTTACTTGATCCTTTTCCCTTACTGATTTTAATATTCTTTCCTTGTTTTGTGCATTTGGTGTTTTGACTATAATATGATGGGAGGAATTTCTTTTCTCCTCCAATCTATTTTGAGTTCTGTAGGCTTCTTGTATGTTTATGTTCATCTCTTTCTTTAGGTTAGGGAAGTTTTCTTCTATAATTTTGTTGAAGATATTTACTGGCCCTTTAAGTTGGGAATCTTCACTCTTTCTATACCTATTATCCTTAGGTTTGGTCTTCTCATTGCATCCTGGATTTCCTGGATATGTTGGGTTAGGAGCATTTTGCATTTTCTTTGACTGTTTTGTCAGTGTTTTCTATGGTATCTTCTGCACCTGAGATTCTCTCTTCTATCTCTTGTATTCTGTTGGTGATGCTTGCATCTATGACTCTTGATCTCTTTTCTAGGTTTTCTATCTCCAGGTTTGTCTCCCTTTGTGATTTCTTTATTGTTTCTTTCCATTTTTAGATCCTGGATGGTTTTGTTCATTTCCTTCACCTGTTTGATTGTGTTTTCCTGTAATTCTTTAAGAGATTTTTGTACTTCCTCTTTAATGGCTTCTAGCTCTTTTCCTGTGTTCTCTTGTATTTCTTTAAGGGAGTTATTTATTTCCTCCTTAAAGTCGTCTATCATCATCATGAGATGTGATTTTAAATCTAATTCTTGTTTTTCTGGTGTGTTGTGGTATCCAGAGCTCATTGTGGTGGGAGAACTGGGTTCTGATGATGCCAAGTAGCCTTAGTTTCTGTTGCTTATGTTCTTGCCCTTGCCTTTCCCCATCTGGTTATCTCTGGTGTTAGCTGGTCTTGTTCTCTCTGACTGTGGCTTGTCACTCCTGCAAGCCTCTGCGTCAGTACTCCTTGGACTGGAGCTTGGAGACCAGCTCTCTCAGAAAGGAATTTGGGTTTGGAGAGCTGTTGTACAGGGTCAGGTCTGGGGTGCAGACAGAAACCAGAAGAATTCTGTCCCCAGCTCTTCCTTGGTTCCTGTGTCCTGATGGCTCTTTCAGAATCCCTCTTGAACCAGGAATTTGAATAGAAGTGGTGGTCTTGCCTGTGCTCGAAGGTGTGTCAGCACTCCTGGAAGACCAGCTCTCTCCTGACACTATTTGGGTATGGAGCCCTGTGGCACAGGATCAGCTCCCCAGCTGCAGATGGAAAGCAGGACGCCCCTTGGTCCCTGTGTCCTGAGGGTTTCTGGTGGGTCCCTCTGAGCAGAGGTGCTGGTCTTATCCCCGCTCACAGGTCTGTCCACACTCCTGGAAGGCTAGCTGTTTCCTTGCGATATTTGGGTATGGAGCCTTGTGGCACAGGCTCAGGTTCCCGGCCACAGATGGAAACCGCAAAGCTCCTGTCCCAGGCTGCTCCTAGGTCCCTTTTTTCTGAGGGTTCCAGGAGGGTCCCTTTGAGCAGAAGTGCTGATATTACCTCTGCTCTCAGGCTTGTCCACATTCCTTGGAGGCTAGCTCTCTCCCAGCACTATTTGGATATGGAGCCCTGTAGTACAGGATTAGCTCCCCGGAGTCTGTAGTTCAACTCCCCAACAATGATCAGCAGTAGCTGTGAATGAAAGTCCAAGGATCTAGCAGTTCCTCAGTCCCACAAGGCATGCGGGCAAAGGAGAGCCTCTTTTCCCTTCTTATTATCCTCATGGTTACATTGTCAGTCATCCTTTAGATGATTTATTTAGTGGACTCACCCCCTTAAAGGAACCAGACTTCTCCCTAGACCCAAAGAGGAATGTTCTATGCAAATTCTCACCCTACAACATATCCATTCACTCCTGATACATCTGCTAGAAACTCTTTCAGGCACTGTGGAGGAGCTCTGGCTCCACCCCCTTTACTGCAGACCACACATGATCCTCTATATTGTCCTCTACTTATTCTTGTCCCCTTCCTTCTATAGTGTCTCCTGCTTCTGCTGGCTCACTTTGGTGGGGCATGCCTAGCAATGAGTCTAGCTATGCCTGGAAACATTTTTTCCTAGCATTCTTTTACTTTGCTTGTAATGCAGGCTTCCCATACTGCCACCGTAATTCCCTCCTGTTAGGGCACTCCTGAATCTATAACCTTTTCAAGAATAACCTTTGCAATAGTAACAACCCTTCTACGTTTCCCCTTTTCTCCAGTTAGGGCTTCTATTGCTGTGATAAAACAGGTTATAATACAGTTTGCCATCTGGTCTCCATGGGTCCTGAATGCAGAGGTAGAAGGATCACTCTTATAAGCATAAATTTTTTTGGAACCTATTTTTAATAAGGGTTCACCCTCTTCTATAGCCCACTACCCCTCAGAGGTAGTGGAAGAGAAAAGTTATTAGGATATAGGAGAAGCAGACCTGTACAGCTTCTTTGGGGGTGAGCTTGATCTACTTGGCAGCAGTTCAGTCCTGTAGCAAACACCAAATATAATTCAGCAGCTGCAGACCAATCCTCTAGGCAGGCAGACCCCAGGCACGAACCAGCAACTATGCTCCAGTCCTTTCAGCAAGCAGACACCAGGCAGATGTAGGTCAATTCTGAAGAAAATGGCAGGTTTGCCCACCATCCTGAGGCAAGGCCATGGAAGAGGCAACTGCTGCAGGACCTCACAAGCAGTTCTTGGGCGAGTTTCAATGGTAGCATTATTACAAATTGATCTTAACAAGGTTATGTAAGGTGAACCAATACATATGTGTCTTTAGCAAAGAATAGCAAGGTGGAACAAACTAAACCAATGCTCAGTGCTTGTCTTCCACTGTCTTGTGGGGTCACATTTATACTCCTTCATCACGGGTCCTTTCAAGTGTCTGCTATATCCAAGCATCCTTTCTCCTGTGTCTGCTTCAGGAAAACAGTCTTCGCGTATTTGCCTTAGCAAAATATCCTTTCACCCATGTGCCCCAGCAAAACATAACTAACTTTCCAAAGAACTAAAAGTTTCCACTTCACCCTCCTGAATGTAAAGATGAGAAGGAATTAAGAGAGCCTAGATCTGTCCCATGGTGTTTGCAGGACCAATTGGGCAGATAGAGGCTAAGGCACTGGGGCACAGGGTCTAAATGGTAGTGATGAGGATTAGGATATTATGGCAGTTTGAAGAATCCAGTGTGCCTGTTGAGGTTTAGTCTGTTGCTGTGTATTGTAACGCCAAGTGCAATGCTAACACAGGGCTCTGGAGACCTGGTTACCCCAGAGATGAGAGAGTCCACACCTAGACCCAAGTGACACTATGTGACTTTGCCCTCAAGTTATTTCTGATTGGTGAGTAAAGATGCCTACAGCCTATAGCCGGGCAAAATTGAGATAGGCAGGACTTGGCATTCCCAGCCTTAGGGTGGGAGGAGAGCACAAGAAGAGAGAGAAGGTGGAGAGAGGAGAAGCTGCCATGGGGTAAGAATCTTAAAATAATGGCCATGTAGGTTGGCTAATTGGAGTTACAAACAGCCAGATGAAACATGACAAATTATATAATGAGATTATTGGAGGGGAAACAGATATAATAGCATAGAGGATAGATACCTTCTCAGCTCTTGTGTGCTGATTAAGGCTTACAAATATTATTACAAATATTATTACTACAAATAATAAAAATTCAAATAATAAAAGTTGTGTGTCTTTTATCCAGGAACTGAATGACCATAGGCAGAGTAGAATTCCTGGATTGAGATTAAATATTTTCTACCACATGTGCCCACAATGTACGCCCCTGAGCAATTAAAGCAGTCTGCAATGCTGACGAGGGAAATGTGGAAAAGAAAAGGGGTGGCAGTGATATCTGCTCACAGAGCAGTTGACAAAGGGTAACAAGGGAGAGATGATAATGTGATGGGTGAAGCCACAAGTGGTGGCTGTGAGTTTGATCTGGGAGGAATGCACAGTCAGCATTCTTCAAAGTGCCGAGCAGTAATATTTAGTAGCTGATATGTGAAGGTTAAGGTCTAAATCAAGAGATGGAGTGACCATGAGGACAGGAAGGTGGGATCACATTAGGGAGGACTTTGATGAGTATTGGATCACACCTTCTATTTTTTTCTATCTCAAGATGCTGAGAGAGTAGGGAGTATCATCTTTGTATTTTGATTGTGCCTGCTGTGCACCTGCTGAGCAGGTCATAATACAGTTTACCAGTGACACCCTCTTTCCATCTGGTGTCCCATGGGTCTTGAATGTAAAAGTGAAAAGATCTGTCCTGAGGAGGGGGAATTAAGATGGTCCAGATCTGTCTTATGATATTTGCAGGACCAATGTACACAACCTCCATAAAATGCCAGCCAACTCAGAGACCAAAGCCTAGCCAAAGAGATGCATGCTGTCCTTGAACCCTTGGGGTAGGACAGTCCAAGTGAGTTGGGTAGAAAGGTGAATGCCCAGGTCAATCCAAGTAAAGGCAAAGATATTTTGTGACTGGGGATCAAGAGGAATATAAAAAGCATCCTTAAGGTCTAGGACAGAGAAATAAGAGGCCCCCGAGAGGTTGGTGGAGAGTGTAGGGTTGGGCACTGCGAGATGAAGAGGAACTACCACAGAGTTAGTAAGTCAGGGATCCGGAAGCAACTGGTAGGTTCCACTGAGCTTTTTAACCATGAGTATGGGAGTATTAAAGGGGGAAGATGTGAGACACAAAAAGGTTTTTTCTTAAGAAAATAAGAGGTTTAAGTCCCCTGAGACTTTAGAGAGCGTGTGAGCTACGGGCTTTGGTGATGTAATTAGAAGGGTTTTATAATTGGATGGTGAGAGAGGGCTAATGTTTGGCTATAGAGGGGTTTTGGATATCCCATACTTGGGGATCCACCTGGGGGCCAGCAGAGGAGAAGGTATGTTAGATCACGTGATTTGGAGGAGAAGAAAGAGAGTAACAGATGGCAAGTCTGGGGCCAAGCAGATGGGAAAGCAAAAGAGATAGAAGCCCCCACTTTGACTTAGGAGGTCCCTTCCCAGCAAGGGGACAGGACAGGTGAATACCAGTAGGAAGGAGTAGGTAGGGGAATACCATTAAAGATACAACTGAGTGCTGGGGTTTGGTGAGGTTGGTAAAGATGTTAGTCTACCCCAACAATAGGGAAACAGGAAGAATAAGTGGATCCCCAAAATTCTATCAGGACCAAGTAAGTGTCCAGAAGGAAGGAGATGGGTCAGCCTGATTCTATAACTACCCAAGGCTCCCTGTCAGAGATTCCAGTGGTTGGGCCAAGGGAGCCCAGGCTCCCTCAGTCATCCATAGCCAGACCAAGGAAGTTGGCTGAAGAGTGGTCTGGGTCTGATATCCCCACATTGAGAGAGAGACAGGGACAGCCAACAGCCCAGTGTCTCTCTTGATGGCAACTTGGACATGGTCAGGATGGTTTGCAAGGGTTCAGACAGGCCTGGAACCCAGTGACCCTTTCAACCACATTTGAAGCAGAGACTCATAGGACCTTTGGAAGGCAAGGGAGTCCCAGCAATGCTGTGGCCAACTAGAAGGCCTTGACCCTCCAGTTTTTTGTTTCTGTTCTTTTGTTTTGTTTTGTTTTCAGGCTCTTTCATCTCGCTCAGGGCTAAGACTTCTGCCTGTAGAGTCAGGAGTGCCATTTAAGATTGGTCCTAATATCAGGGAAACTCTGGGAGAAGTAGGTCATAAGTTGTTTCACATCTGGGGTCTCAGGATCTAGATTGGTATACTGTAAAAAGCCCTTTGCAAGTCAGGTCTAGGAATTGAGACAGGTTTCCATGTTTGTCCTGGATGACTTCGTGGGTTCTTTTTGATAATTTACTGCTTTAAGGGCAGCCAAGTTGTAAATCTAGCTAAAATCCTCCTAGAGTACTGTGATCCTGCTCAGGGAACATCTCAGCCCCAGTTGGGTGAGCAGCATTAGTTTGCTGAATTTTGTCTGCATGTGCCTTAACCCGTTCCCAGACTCACTTGCACTTTTTTTTTTTTTTTTTTTGGTTTTCCGAGACAGGGTTTCTCTATGTAGCCCTGGCTGTCCTGGAACTTACTCTGTAGACCAGACTGTCCTCGAACTCAGAAATCCGCCTGCCTCTGCCTCCCAAGTGCTGGGATTAAAGGTGTGTACCACCACTGCCTGGCTCACTTCACTCTTATGAAGAGTGTTGGTGAGATAAATGTCATGGAAGTTGAGGTAATAAGATTGGGTGGTGTGATGGCTATTCCCAGTTGTCAACTTGACTATATCTGGAATGAACTACAATTCAGAAATAGAGGGTGCACCTATGATACAAATCTTGAGGCATAGTGGTCATGAACAGCTTAGGCCCAGGCAATGTGGCACATGCCTTGCGAGTTCCAAGTAAAGAACAGCTAAGGTCCAGGCATGACGGTCACATCTTTAACCTGGACCATACCTTCTGCTGGAGGTCTACATAAGGACAATGGAAGAAAGAAGGCTTTCTTCTTCTCTGCCTGCTTGCACTAACATGCCAGTACATCTGTTTGAACCTATTTCTTCATGATTCCAGCTTATACAGAAGACCAGCTAAAACAACTAGCTTCATATGACTGAGATACTACTAGATTCTTGGGCTTCCCATTCACAGCTGCCCATTGTTGGGTTAGTTGGACTGCAGACTGTAAGTCATTACAAGGACTTCCTTTAACATATAGAGACAGCCCATGAGTTCTGTGACTGTAGAGAACCCTGGCTAATACAGATAGTATACTGGAATCTTTAATGAAGGTGGAGGAAATAGTGGTATAGGATCCCAGTCTCTTTTCTATTTGAAAGAGTCCAGTTAATGAGAAGGGAATATGTACCCTGACCAAGCCATCTATCTACCCTGAAATCTCCCATAAAGAAGAACTGGGGCTGGGATATGCTGTGTAGGAGAGGTATAGGCAATCCTGTGGCAGAGCAGCAACAAACAGCAGGAGAACTGAGGGTTGCTGTTGGGCTAAAGGAGAGTGCCACAGAGAGATTATTAGGGTGGCCTGTCACTACCAAGGGTGAAAGGAAGACAGGAGGAGCCAGAGAAAGAGACGGAGCTGTGGGTTGTGGCTGATGAGGAGTGGGGTGTTAGTGGGATTGAATGCAGTAGAGGAATCTCCTGGCTTGGACTTCACAGCGAGGAGCTGGATGGCGGACAGGAAAAACAGAAGGGGAAGGCTTGGAGCAGAGGTAGGAGGCTTGGACTTAGGGAACCTCTTCCCATTTCCTTGATAGTTCACAGTCATTGTAAACATCCCAGATAATATTGGAGTCCAAGGTGCCATTAGGCAGCCATTTGGACTGCTTATCTCAGGGATATTGAGACCAGATTCTATTTCAAAAGTGAATAAGTTTGGGGTCCTGCAGATTGAGTGCCAGTTGGAGGGGGTAGAGGGTAGTAACAGGTTTCTTTTAAAAACATAAATATTATAAGAATGTGTTTTCATTTTAATCACAGGTGTGAGATGTGGAGCTGTTTCAGACTGTCCACAGCACCTGACTATGATTTGCTTCAGGCTCTAGCAGGGGCATGATTTTGCCAGCAGCAGATAGTTTCTGTAATTGTGTGACATTTGGAATTCTGAGGACTTTTCAGAAGATGTATAAATGCTGGGGCCCTGAGAGGGGTCGGTTGTTGATTGGCTGTTGGTTCTTGTTGGCCATGGTTTGTTAAGTACTCATGCACAAACAAGAAATAAGAAGAGGAAGAAATTAGCTATCCTGATGGCAAACTTGCCCCCAAGGAACTCAGTGCCCCTAACCAGCAGGAAGTAGTCTAAGGCTACTTTCCCCTCTATCCTTTTCTCTCTCTCTCTAGTGCTAGGGGGTTGATAGGGCAGAAAAAGTATGCAGAGCAGTGGAAGAAAGACGAACCCACAAATCAGCAAAGACAGCGGCAAGGGGAAATGAGAGGGTATGAATGACACCATCCCCATAGATGAGAGAGTTATCTGTCGAGGGCATCCTCAAGACTCAGAGAGGACCAAGAGAAGACCAACCAATAAGTAGGTCATCACCACACTTGATCACCTGAGGAGACTCAGTACCTGATACTAGGGCTTTCAAGTGAAGCCAGAGGGTAAAAAAAAAAAAAACAAGCTCAGAAAGAGGTCTCATCTACAGGACAGGGTTGGAGGAAAGAGCCAATCATAGCCTTAAAGACTGTGCCTGGTAGTATCTCTGCAGTCTCCACTCAGAGAGATTGCTGCCCTTCAGATGTTCTTAGAACAGGCCCCAGACCTTAGGAGCATGGAAACCACTGACTTCATGATGGAGTCGACATTCAGGCTGTAAAACTCAGCACATAAACAGCACCACCTGCCAAAACTTAAACAAAAACCTAATTCATCAAAGCCTATATAGTTCTGAGAAAGTCTCTAAATGGTTTTTGGCTTCTATAGTTTCACTTCTGGCTCATTGATCTTGCTAACTGAAGAACGTTGATCTAGGATAGGGTTTTTGTGTTTAAAAGCTCACCCTGAGAAAGGCCCTCAGAACTATAATGGGATCCTAAACACCCAGTGTAGTCGCCAACCACTTAATAAAAACATTCTATTGGCTTAAACCCATGTCCGAGCAATCTTCTCTGGCTAATATCCCACAATATTCTGATTAAAGAACAATTCTTTTTCTGGAGTTGCCTATCTACTTTCTAATTATTTCCAAGTCACCTCGACCAGTCCCCATAGAACAGGGAATCTTATCAGTATGCTGCACAAAAGGAACATGGGATATCTAAAGTACATCACAGACCAAGCACACAGTGTCCTTGGGGATGATAAACACAGCCCTGGGTTGTGGGGGTGGGGACACAACGGCACAAGGGAGGAAGGGGTGGGAGGTGAGGGACTTGACCCCCTCGCTGCCACATGCTCTGGCCACAGCCCGGAACATGTCAAGTCTGACCCTGGCCTTGTCCTTTCATCATGCCTTGGATTAAGAAAGCTTTTGATTGGCTGGCCCCACAACAGGTTTTATAGTAACTGACCTTGAATTCCTAATCCTCCTGCATCCATCTGATCCCACTATCATCCGACAGGTTGTGTGTGCCATCACACCCAATTTTCCGCGAATAAATCTGGCTTTTCTTGTGTCCTTTTTGGAGACAGGGTTTCCTGCAGCCCAGATTAACCTCTCACTATACAGCCTAGGATTAGCCCGCAACTCCAAATCATTCATTTACCTTCAGTCAAGCGGACAAGTCCAGCCAGATCTGAGTCAGTGATAGAGTGCCTCTGCGAGACTCAGGTCAGCCCTACAGTTTCCGAACTATGCAGAAGGCGACGGGTCGCTGGTCCTGTCCATCAGAGGCCCTGGAGCCAATCGGAATCTCGCACAGCGGAGCCGTCCAATCAGCAGCGGGCAGTCGCTCGTCCGCCGGACGCCGCCATTTTCGGCTCCTTGGCGGCTTCGCAGTGCGCTCGGTCCGCGGTGACACCCGGCACAGCGCCGCGCAGGCAGGACGAGAGCGCACTATGGTGAGTGCAGCGCGGAGACGCGGGTGGGAGCGGAGGGCAGGGCAGTCGCGGGCTTTGCGCAGTCGGAAGCTCGGAACTTGCCAAGAGTTTGCACACCGACTCTTTCCGGAGCCGTAGCCGAACCGCAATGTAAAAGTGGATCATCATGTGTTCAGGGGTAAAATGGAAAGGACTTCGTGGGGTCCTCACTGAGTTAATTTGCTCTTTGGGCTGGTTTTGTGTTCTTTTTGATGCTTTAAATTTACACTTATTTGCTCAGGTGGGCCCCATGGGGAAGTAATTTGAGTCCGGTCTCTCCTTCCACCTTGTGGGACCCGGCGGAGATCGAACGCAAGTCTAAGGCTTGACATGCAAGTGCCTTTTCAGCTGAGCCATCGCACCAGCCCCTTCTTTCTTTTTCCTTTATTACTTTTTATAAGGATGCATTTCCTATGTGCATATTCACAAACCTCGTGGGACCATGTGTTCCTAGGATGAGAGAAAAGGAACATATATATGAACTTTTGTCCCCAACAGAAGCAATCACATCATCTTGGAAAATTTTCCCTTCAGCTACTGTAGGTTTCTCCTTTTCCTTGTACACCACAAACAAAAGGGGTGGGTGGGGGTGAGAGGACCGCTGTAACCCCCGACTAACCAGTACTACTTCATAACTGGACCCTGTAGCAGTTGTCCTACTTATGTACAGAAACAAGGACCCAGTCCTGCAACAGAAGTGACACCTTGAGAGCAATCGAAGAATACAGGGCATGTTGGCGGAAAAAAAAACCACAACTCTTGTTCGCCTCAAAAAGGAATACAGGCAGAGTTTATTGAGTGGCCATGACTGGAACCCCACTGTGGCAATAGTTACATGAATGGTGATGTGCCCCGACCCGCAGGGCAGTCAACAAGGGGCCTCAAACATGGAGAAAAGGTATGGGGGACAAGAGACGCAAGGAAGGAGAGCAAGACAGGATTCTGATCAAGCTCCGTTTATTGCGGACAACAGCATGAGCTTATAAGCAAAAAAAAACCGCTACCGAAATTCCTCATAGCCATGGCAGCACAGACCTCAGCGGGTGGAGGGTCTATAGTATAGGTTTCGATTCTCCCGAAGCAGTTGACTTGGAGTTAATGTAAAACTAAGAATGGGGCAGTATCTAAAGTCATAAAACCTAAGGACGGGGACCTATCTTAAAGTTGTAAAACCTGCGAATGGGGAAGTATCTAGGTATTTGCCTAAGATAGTAATCAGCATTCTTTTCAGAGCACTGCTCCTTGCTCTGGGCCAGGTGGCTCCCGGCAGTGATGGAGGCCTTTAATCCCAGCACTCAAAAGGCAGAAGCAGGCAGATATCTGAGTTCGAGGCCAGCCTAGTCTACAAAGTGAGTTCCAGAACAGCCAGGGCTACATAGAGAAATCCCCACCTTGAAAATACAAAAAAAAAAAAAAAAAGAGGAGGAGCAGGAGGAGGAGGAAGAGGAGGAGGAGGAGGAGGAAGGAAACAAAGAAAGAAAGAAAAAAAAAGAGAGTCAGGAAGTGTTTATCAAAGGTGTCAGTGGGCAACAAGTTTGCAGCAAATGGGAACTCAAAGCTGGAGTTTTCTGATGCAGTGTCTAACATTCTCAGATATTCTGGGTTTAATGGAAGCCCATGATTGACTAAGAATTGTAGGATTTTTAATAATGTCAAGGGGCCAAAAAGTAGCCCTCAATAATTTAAACTATCCATAAGCTTTTGAGTGGACCCATGTGGGTACATGGGAACTGAACCTAGGTCCTCTAGAAAAGTAACATGTGCTCTTAACCACTGAGCCATCTCTCCAGCCCCTTGAGATGGTCTCACTTTGTGGCCCTGCACAGACTGACTGGCCTGGGACCTCAGAGAACCTCCTTCCTCTGACTCCCTGGTGCCAGGGTTAAAGGCGTGGTCACCTGTCTCCGAGATCTTCAGGATAAGTAGTCATTTTGGCCTCAGAATCCTTAGCATAGGTTCCTGTTCTCTCCCTCTATCTCTTCCCCCCTCCCTCTATCTCTTCCCCCTCTTTCTCCCTCTATCTTTTCCCCTCTCTCCCCCTCTATCTCTCCCCCCCCCCATCTCTCCCCCCCCCCTCCCTTTTGCCCTCCCTCCTTCTCCTCTTCCTCTTGGAAACTTTAGTTCTCTGGAGTTCCCAGGAAACTGATACCTGAACCCTAGAAAATTCCAGGCCTCCTTAGACCCCAGGTGCCCAGCACTGGGGCCTCTTTTCTAGCACTTGGCAACAGGCAGTATCTGGGGCTCACACTTTCTCTGCTAGGCTGAAAGCTGGTGAGCCCCAGTCACCTCATTCCCTGGTCTTAGGGTAAGCTATCAAGGAGGAGCTATGTGTGGCCTCAGCCTGGGGGTGAGGTAAAGTACTCAGAACCTTCAATAAGAAACATTTTGTTCTATTTTTAATATTTTAAAATCTTTTTTAATTAAATTATTGTATTTATTCCGAATGTTGCCCTCTTCCCTTTGCCTCTGAGAGGGACATGAACACACACTCTCTCTCTCTCTCCCCTCTCCCTCTCTGTCTGGAACTTCTCCCTTCCCTGGGGCATCAACTCTCTACGAGATTAACATATGCCCAGGAGTGGTATAACTGGGTCTTCAGATAGAACTATTTCCAATTTTCTGAGGAACTGCCAGATTGATTTCCAGAGTGGTTGTACGTTTGCAATCCCACCAGCAATGGAGGAGTGCTCCTCTTTCTCCACATCCTCACCAGCATCTGCTGTCACTTGAGTTTTGATCTTAGGCATTCTGATCTGTGTGAGGTGGAATCTCAGGGTTGTTTTGATTTGCATTTCCCTGATCACTAAGGATGTTGAACATTTCTTTAAGTGCTTTCAGCCATTTGATAATTCTCTGTTGAGAATTCTGTTTAGCTCTGTACCCCATTTTTTAACTAGGTTATTTGTTATTTTGTAATCTAACTTCTTGAGTTCTTTATATATTTTGGATATTAGCCCTCTATCAGATGTAGGGTTAGTGAAGATTTTTTTCCCAATCTGTAGGTGGCTGATTTGTCCAATTGACAGTGTCCTTTGTCTTACATAAGCTTTTTAGATTCATGAGGATGCATTTGTCAATTGTTATTCTTAGTATCTGAGCCATTGGTGTGTGTGCTGCTCAGGAAATTTCCCTCTGTGCCGATGTGTTTGAGTCTATTTCCTACTTTCTCTTCTATTAGATTCAGTGTATCTGGTTTTATGTGGAGGCTTTTGATCCACTTGGACTTGAGCTTTGTGCAAGGTGATAAATATGGGTCTATTTGCATTCTTCTACACACCACCAATTAGACCAGCACCATTTGTTGAATATGCTTTCTTTTTTTCCACTGTTTGGTTTTGGCTTCTTTGCCAAAGATCAGGTGACCATAGGTATGTGGGTTTATTTCTGGGTCTTCATTTCTATTGATAGACCTGTCTGCCTCTGTACACATACCATGTGGTTTTTATCACTATTGCTCTGTAGTACAGCTTGAGGTCAGGGATGGTGAGATGGTGATTCCCCTAGAGTTCTTTAATTGTTGAGAATTGTTTTGGCTATCTTGGGTTTTTATTGTTGTTCGAGGCAAAGTTGAGAATTGCTCTTTCCATGTCTGAAGAATTGTATTGGAGTCTGATGAGGATTGCATTGAATCTGTAGATTGCTTTTGGTAAGATGGGCATTTTCACTATGTTAATCCTACTGATCCATGAGCATGGGAGATCTTTCCATCTTCTGAGTCTTTGATTTCTTTCTTCGGGGACTTGAAGTTCTTGTCCTATACTTGCTTAGAGTTACACCAAGATATTTTATATTATTTGTGGCTATTGTGAAGGATATTGTTTCCCTAATTTCTTTCTCAGCCCGTTTATCATTTGTATAAAAGAAGACTACCGATTTGTTAGAGATAATTTTATATCCAGCCACTTTGCTGAAGTTGGTTATCAGTGTAGAAATTCTCTGGTAGAATTTTGGGGGTCACTTATGTATACTATCATATTATCCACAAATAGTGATACTTTGACTTCTTCCTATCCAATTTGTATCTTCTTGACCTCCTTTTGTTGTCTAATTGCTCTAGCTAGAACTTCAAGTACTATATTGAATAGATGGGGGGGGGGAGAGAGGGCAGCCTTTATCCCTGGTTTTAGTGGGATTGCTTCAAGTTTCTCTCCATTTAATTTGATGTTGGCTGTTGGTTTGCTGTATATTGCTTTTATTATGTTCAGGTATGTGCAATGAATTCCTGATCTCTCCAAGACTTTAAACATAAAGGGGTGTTGTATTTTGTCAGAGGCTTTTGCAGCATCTAATGAGATGACCATGCAATTATTTTCTTTGAGTTTGTTTATGCAGTGGATTATGGTCATGGATTTTTTTATATATATATTGAACCATCCCTGCATGCCTGGGATGAAGCCTACTTGATCGTGGTGAATAATGGCTTTTTGATGTGTTCTTGGGTTTGGTTTGCTAGAATTTTATTGAGTATTTTTGCATCAATATTCTTAAGCGAAATTAGTCTGAAGTTCTCTTTGTTGGGTCTTTGTGTAATTTAGGTATCAGAGTAATTGTGGCTTCATAGAATGATTTAGGCAGTGTTCTTTCTGTTTCTGTTTTGTGGAATAGTTTGAGGAGTGTTGGTATTAGCTCTTCTTTGAAGGTCTGGTAGAATTCTGTACTAAAACCATCTGGTCCTGGGCTTTTTTTGGTTGGGAGGTTTTTAATGACTTCTTCTATTTCCTAGGGATTGTGGGACTGTTTAGGTGGTTTACCTGATCTTGATTTAACCTTGGTAGGTGGTATCTGTCTAGAAAATCATCCATTTCAAAGAAGCAGTTTTGTTGATTCTTTGTATTGTTTTCTTTGTTTCTAATTGGTTAATCTCAGCCCTGAGTTTGGCTATTTCCTGCCTTCTACCCCTCTTGGATGTGTTTGCTTCTTTTTGTTCTAGGACTTTCAGGTGTGCGGTTAAGTTGCTAGTATAGGATCTTTCCAATTTCTTTATGTAGGTGCTTCGTGCTATAAATTTTCCTCTTAGCACTGCTTTCACTGTTTCCCATGAGTTTGGGTATGCTGTGCCTTCATTTTCATTAAATTCTAGAAAGTCTTTCATTTCTTTCTTTATTTCTTCCCTGACCCAGAGATCATTGAGTAGAGAGTTGTTCAGTTTCCACAGGTATGAGGGTTTTCTGTTGTTTTTATTGTAATTGAACTCCAGCGTTAGTCCATGGTGATCTGATAGAATACATGAGATTATTTCACTCTTCTTGTATCCATTGAGGCCTGTTTTGTGTCCGATTATATGGTCAGTTTTGGAAAAGGTTCCATGAAGTGCAGGGAAGATATATTCTTTTGTTTTGGGGTGAAATGTTCTATAGATATCTGTTAAATCCATTTGGTTTATAACTTCTGTTAGCTTCACTATATCTCTGTTTAGTTTCTGTTTCAATGACCTGTACATTAGTGAGAGTGAGTGTTGAAGTCCTCCACTATTATTGTGTGAGGTTCAATGTATGTTTTGAGCTTTAGTAAAGTTTCTTTTACAAATATGGATGCCCTTGCATTTGTGGCATAGATGTTCAGAATTGAGACTTCATCTTGGTGGATTTTTCCTTTGAATATGAAGTGTCTTTCCCTATCTCTTTTGGTTCAAGGACTATTTTATTGGATATTAGAATGGCCACTCCATTTTGTTTCTGGGAACATTTGCTTGGAAAACTTTTCCAGCTCTTTACTCTGAATTAGTGTCTGTCTTTGTGGCAGAAATGTGTTTCTTGATGCAGCAAAATGATGAAACTTTGCATATCCAATCTGTTATCCCGTGTCTCTTTTTTGGGGAATTGAGTCCATTGATGTTGAGAGATACTAAAGACCAATGATTGTTAGTTCCTGCTATTTTGTTTTTGGAGGTGATATTATGTGTGTTTGTGATTCTCTTCTTTTTCATTGTTGTGAGATTATTAATTTCTTATGTTTTCTTGGGTGTAATTACCCTTCTTATATTGGAGTTTTCCTTCTAGTATCCTCTGTATGGATGGATTAGTAGAAAGATACTGTTTAAATTTGGTTTTGTCGTGGAATATCTTGGTTTCTCCATCTATGGTGATTGAGAATTTTGCTGGGTATAGTATCCTGGGCTGGAATCTGTCATTTCTTAGGGTCTGCATGACATCTGCTCCAGATCTTCTGGCTTTAAGTGTCTCTCTTTAGAAGTCTGGTGAGGGAGAACCTGTAGAGACCATATCCAGAGGTTACTCAAGGCCCCTGGTTGGGGGATGGGACCACCCACTCATCTCCAAATTTTTACCCCAGAATGGCTCCTCTCTAAAAGAAATACTGAGACAAAGTGTGGAACATAGACTAAAGGAAAGGCCATCCAGAGACTGCACCACCTGGGGATCCATCCCATATACAGACACCAAACCCAGACACTATTGTGGATGCCAAGAAGTGCTTCCTGAGAGGAGTCTGTTATAGCTGTCTCCTGAGAGGCTCTGGTAGAGCCTGACATATACAGAGGCAGATGCTCACAGCCAATCATTGGAGTGAGCACGAGGTCCCCAATGGAGGAGTTAGAGAAAGGACTGAAGGAGCTGAAGGGACTGAAGGGGTTTGCAACCCCGTAGGAAGAACAATATCAAACAACCAGACCCCCAGAACTCCCAGGGACTAAAACACCAAAGAGTAAGCATGGAGTGACCCATGGCTCCAGCCCCATATGTAGCAGAAGATGGCCTTGTCTGACATCAATGGGAGAAGGGGCCCTTGGTCCTGTGAAAGCTCGGTACCTCAGTGTAGGGGAATGCCAGGGCAGTGAGATGGGAGTAGGTGGGTGGGTAGGGGAGCACTCTCATAGAAGCAGGGGGAAGGGGGTAGGTAGGGGGATTCTGAAGGGAAAACTGGGAAAGGGGATAACATTTGAAATGTAAATACATAAAATATCAATTAAAAAAAAAAAGAAGTCTGGTGTAATTCTGATAGGTCTCCCTATATATGTTACTTGGTCTTTTTCCCAATTTTAATATTCATTCTTTGTTCTGTACGTTTAGTGGTTTTATTACTATATGGCAGGAGGATTTTCTTTTCTGGTCCAATCTGTTTGGTGTTCTGTGGGTTTCTTGTATGTTTATGACCCTCTCTTTAGGCTAGGGAAGTTTTCTTCTATGATTTTGTTGAAGATGTTTTCTGGCCATTTGAGCTGGGAATCTTTACCCTCTTCTGTTCCTGTTATTCTTAGGTTTGATCTTTTCATCATGTCCTGAATTTCCTGGATGTTTTGGATTATGAGCTTTTTGGACTTTGTATTTTCTTTGACAATTGTGCCAAAATCTTCTAAGGTATCTTCTATGCCCAAGATTCTCTCTTCTATCTCTTGTATTCTGTTATGAAGCTTACATCTGTAACTCCTGATCTCTTTCCTAGATTTTCCATTTTTTAGGTATCCGACAGTTTTGTTCAATTCCTTCACCTGTTTGATTATATTTTCCTGTATTTCTTTAAGGGATTTATTTGTTTCCTCTTTAAGGGCTTCTTCTATCTGTTTGCCTGTGTTTTCCTATATTTCTTTAAGAGAGTTATTCATATCTTCCTTAATGATGTCTATCATCTTCATGAGATGAGATTTTTTTTTTTTTAGGTCAGAATCGTGCTCTTCAAGTGTGTTGGGGTATCCAGGGCTTGCTGTGGTAGGAGAACTGGGTTCTGATTGTCCAAATTACATCCTCTTGTACTTGCCTTCTGCCATCTGGTTATCTCTGGTGTAATTGGCCTGAGTGGTTTTGGCCTCCTGAGAAGTAGGCAGTGCTGTCTTTAGTTTTTAGGCAGGCTTCCTGTTTCTCTGTGTCCTTGTGTTCCTAGTTATGGCAGACCTCCTGGGAGACAGGTAGTCTTTGGAGGCCAGGGGGAGGGGGCAGTCTCGCCTATATGCCACAGGTTCTGGTAGAGGTGCAGACCGGAATTTAAGAAGCATTTTCTTGTTCAGTTTTTAGGATCCAGCTTTTGTTGGGTCCAACTCCTACTCCCATAGTTAAGCAGCAGAAATGCCCCTGCTTTCTGAGGCGTCTCTCCCACTCCGTAATTGTAGTTACCCTCCTCCATCCCTCCCTCTTCTCCCAACGAAATCCCCTCACACTGTCATTATTTTATTGTAAGTGTGTGCACGTGTGTGAGTTTGTATGTCAACGTGTGTGTGCACACGTTGAGTGCAGGTGCCTGCAGAGGCCAAGGGTGTCTGATTCACCTGGATCTAGTATTAGAGACAGTTTTGGGCCACTCCAAATGGGAACTGGGATCTGTAAGAGCTATAAATGCTCTTAACTGCTGAGCCAGCTCTTCTTTCCAGCCCCTCCTTGCCTTCCTTTGTATGTGAGTGTCAGGCAGGTAGCTTAAGCCTATGATCCCAGCACTTTGGGAGTAAAGGCAGAAAGATCAAGAATTCAAGGCCAGACTCAGCATTAGCTACATAAGGCCCCATCTTCAAAATACACATTGATACATGGTGGCTCACAACTGTCTATAATTCTTTCTTGCCTCTGCAGGTACCAAGCATGTACATGACGACACATAGACATTTGTGTAGGCAAAACACTCGTACACATAAAATTTATAAAAGTAAAAGGGGAAGAACACATTGAAGAAAGCCAGGAATTGGTGGCATGTCCCTGAGTCCCCTGCATTTGAGAAGCAGAGGCCTGCAGATGAAGTTCAAGGGCACCCTGGGTTACATGAGACCTTGGCCCCTAAAGCACAGGGGAAGGCATGGCCAGTGAGTATGATCTTACTACTAGGAAGTAGAAGCAAGAGAGTCAGAAGTCCAAGGCCACCCTTTAGCTGCATAGGAAATATAAAGAAGCTGGGCAGCGATGGCACGGGCCTTTAATCCAAGCACTGGGGAGGCGGGGATGGGGAGGGTGAATCTCTGAATTTGAGGGCAGCCAGGGTTACCCAGAGAAACCCTGTCTCAAAACAATAAGTAAGAAAATAAAGTGATGAGTAGAGGTCTTGACCTTACTCAGAAAGTGTGTAGGAAGGGAAGCCTGCACTAAAGTAAGTCAGCCTCACACTGGCTGGGCTTGTGCGCATGCTTGCACCCCGGTACCAGCAGGCCACAAGAGGACATTGGATCCCCTGGAATTGGGTGGTGGTTGTTGCGGTTCAGGAATCGGCACACAAACCATACACACACGGATCTCAGTTAAGCTAAAATAGTTTATTGAACACACACCCTGATTGATCCGGACCACAGAAAAGAATTCCAGAGCCTATTGTACCAGTCCGTTCTTGCGGAAGGCTTTTTATAGGAAAAACAAGCTGAGAAGGCAAGGGTGGAGGTGGCAGACTTCTGGCCAGCTAGACAAAGGATGGTCAGCTGACCTTTAAGCTGATTGGTCCCAGGTAAGATAAGAGGGTGGTGGACGAGTGGACAGGGGAGTTTCAGAGCACTGAGATGACAGAGCACAAGTAACACAACCGTAGTGTTATGGCCATTTAGAATTTGTCAGTGTCGGCTATGGGTAGTTACTTCTGGGAAGTGGAGTCTGAGAACCTGAATCTAATTTCTCCTTATGAGCAAAATGGAGGCTGAATACAAAATGGCCACAGTTATGTTAAAAAGAGCAGGCCTTAACAGTTGTGAGCCAACATGTAGCTTTCGAACATGAGCCCTCTGCAAGAGCAGCAAGTGCTTCTAACCACTGAGCCATCTCTCCAGCCCCCTGGAAAATTTTAAGGACATGTGTATGTGGGGGAATGTGCACATGACAGCAAGCAGTGCCCAGAGTCTAGAAGAGGGCGTTGGAACCTCAGAGCTGAAGTTACAGGCAGTTGTGAAGCTCCTGGTGTGAGTACTGGGAACTGACCTGGGACATGCCTGTAATCCCAGCATTCAGAAGGGTGAGATGGGGGTTAAGGCCAGCCTGGGCTACATAGTAAGTTCTAGGACTCTTTGGGTTAATGGAACCTTGCCTCTACAATTAAGACAATTCTATTTCATGGTATGATGTGAGATTTTGGTTTTATTGGTTGGATCCTTAGTGGGAAGACTAGTAGGGACTGGAGCCGGCAGGGGTCTCGAACAATTCGGGCTGGCCCTGAGCCTTCATTCATACTATTAATATTACCTCTGCTCATGTAAATTTTAGTATACTGTTTCTTTCTGAGGATTGGTTAATTACAGTCACATTATTAAATATGTAGGCCTGGAATTGTTCATAATATTCCTTTGTGGTCCCTTTATTTTCTATGAGATCATGTTCACTGGGTTGTCTTTTATCATGGATATTGGTTATTTCTAGACTGTCTTATTTGTGTGTGTGCATCTGTGTGTGTCTATGTGTGTGCACATATGCCACGGAGTACAGAGGTAGTCAGAGAACATTTAGAAATCAGTTCTTATTTTCCACTGTGAGTCTCAGGGATTGAACTTAGGTCATCAGGCTTGGCTGCAAGCACCTTTACCTGTTGAGCCTTCTCATTCACCTTCTTTCTTTTTTTAAATTTGACTAGTTAAATTTTTGGGGGTTTTGTTTGGTTTGGTTTGGTTTTTGGTTTTTGGTTTTTGGTTTTTGAGACAGGGTTTCTCTGTATAGCCCTGGCTGTCCTGGAACTCACTCTGTAGACCAGGCTGGCCTCGAACTCAGAAATCCGCCTGCCTCTGCCTCCCGAGTGCTGGGATTAAAGGCGCGCGCCACCACGGCCGGCTGACTGGTTGAATTTTATTGATCTCATCCATCCTTTCAGAGACCAGGATTTTCCTTTTGTTGTTTTCTTGAATTTTATTTCTCCTGTTCTCCTGGTTTTGCATTTACCATGGTCTCTCTATAGTTTGTAGAGTCTGAGAGTCTTTTTAAAAGATTTGTTTTATTTTAATTTTTCTGAGAGGGGTGCTGGACACCTTGTAGTTTTCCTCAGGCTTCTGCGTACTTCGTCTGCAGTTAATTTGGGGTCCGCCCTCCTCTCAGTTAGTTCTAGAAGTGCGTGTATCTCCTTACCTTTTTTTTTTTTTTTTTTTTTCTAGCTCAATTCCAATTTCCAGTTCATCATGGTGAGAAAGCCACAGCTTCACAATCATGAAGGAGCTTATCACCTTTGAAATGATTGGCTTTTTTTTATGTGTCTGTGCGCCATGTATGTCCAGGTGCCCTTGGAGGGCAGAAGAGGGCATTGGATCTCCTGGAATGGAGTTACAGGTGGCTGTGACTACCTGAAATGGATGCTGGGGGCTGAACTTGGGTCCTCTGCAAGAGCAGCAAGTGTTCTTACTCAAGAGCCACCTCTTCTGCCCCATTTAATCGTGTTTTGTAGTTATATTTTAAAGTATATAATTTTGAGATCAAGGCCAAGAGATGGAGGCTGTCTGTATAACATTGAACTGGCATTTGAATATACTTGTAAGTTAAAGCATACCTGGGAGTATGTACACACTGTAGAGCAGTTAACATTAATTCACATGTATAATTTTCCATGATGGCGATCTCATATTGGTTGTGTAGCGTCTAGTGCATTGTTATTTATTAGTAAGTGCATTTGTTTAGGGGAGTTCTGCCATGCCGTTTGTGTGGAGGTCAGAGAACAATTTACAGGAGTCATTTCTCTCCTTCTACCATGTGGCTTCCAGGGATTGAGCTTAGGTCACCAGGCTTGGCAGCAATCACCTGTACCCACTATGCCATCAGAGGTTGAACACTGGGAACTGGCTGCTCAGGGACAGTCTTGGGAATTTGAATTAACTCCTTCAGCACCCTAAACAACAGCATTGTATTAGGTCAGGTGCTGTAGCCCCTGTGTAGATGTTAAGATCCAGGTGGATGTCCAGGCAGATAAAGGTGCTTGTTGCCAAGCCTTAGCATCGCAGTTTAATCCCTGAGACCCACACAGCAGAAGGACAGAACTGCTTCCTGTGGATTGTACTCCTATATCACTCGTGCTCACTTACAGGCCCAAGGTGATACGGTCGTGAGGAATTAAGCCAGGATGGTTAGAGGGGTCACAGCAAGATTAAGGCTGTGACAATTTTATTGAGAGCTGTCAGATTTTTTATATCTTGACTTCCAAGGGAACATACAGAGAAATACAAACTGGCCTGAATGTTTCACTGCCTGAGGGAATTTGTCTCTCTGTCTCAGGAACTGGAAGGTACATTGTACCCCAGGAACCATAGACTGGAACCTGAAAAACTTATGACACATGCCTCATAGTGCAACTAGACCAGGCCAACTCCATGGGTCCCTGCACCCTCTGACCTCCGCTTCTGTGTCACCAGTACACACTGTACACATTGCCTTCTGTATACCTGTCCTACTCAGCTTTGACTGTCAACTTGATGCAGCCTGGAGTCATCTGAGAGGGAGTCTCAAGGGACTGCCCAGATCAGACTGGCATGTGGTCATGTCTGTGAGCAGTTGTCTTGGTTGGTAATTGATATAGGAGGCCCCAACTCAGTGTGGGAAAAACATTCCCTGGGAAATAGTCCTGGGCAGTATAAAAAAGCTAGCTGAGTATGAGCCTTCAAGTGAGCCAACACTGCCCCTCTATGGTGTCTGCTCCAGATTCCTGCCTCAGTCTCTGTACAGGTTTACCTCACTGATGGACTGTGACCTGGAAGTGTAAGCCAAATAAACCATCTTAGTTACTTTTCTGTTGCTGTGAAGAGATACTGTGACCAAGGCAACTTACAGAGGTTAATTGGGAGCATGTTTATGGTTTCAGTGAGTCCATGGCCGTGGTTTCAGGGAGCATGGTGGCAGACAGGCAGGCAGACATGACACTGGAGTAGTAGCTGAGAGCTTAAATTTATCCACAAGCATGAAGCAGTGCACACTGGGACGGGCATAGGCTTTCCAAGTGATGGCCATAGATGACTCCTCTGAAACTGTAAGCAAGTCCCCAAGTGAGTGCTTTCCTAGTGACACACCTCCCCGATTTTCATTCAAACCACTGTACATTCTTTCCTCATCTAAGTTGCTTTTGGTCAGAGTTTTTATCATGGCAACAGAAATCAAACTAGAACACTATTTGTTGCTTAAAATTACAGTTGCAATATTTGGGAGGGAAAGTGCAGACAGTACATCTGATTACCTGGTCCTGGAACTGATTGAAGTCAGCATTATCCTCTAAGCCTGATATCGGTGGAGAAGAGATACCAGCTAGCAGCCAGTCTCCTTATCTGTAGTAATGTATGGGATGTTTCAGGCCCCGGTGACCTTTGAGGACGTGGCTGTGCGCTTCACCCAAGAAGAGTGGGATTTGCTGGATCCTTCCCAGAAGATTCTCTATGGAGATGTGATGCAGGAAACCTATAGGAATCTGACTTCTTTAGGTGAGCTTGATGCTGATTTGGAATGAGGATGGTGCGGGGCTGGCCTCTGAACACCCGATGGTTGGACTATACACCTAATGGTCTTGTTATACTTTTTTTTTTTGCTTGTTCATTAATTTTTTGTTTTAAAATTGTTCTGTATCTGTATTTTAGGCAAAAACTGGGAATGCTGGGATTTGGAAGCTTATTTCAGAAGTCTAGAGAGAAATCTGAGGTAATGAATACCCACAAAGAGATAGCTGTGTCCCTCAAGAGAATCATTGGATGGCAGGAAAATATTAAAAACAACCCAAATTCAGACTTTTTTTTTTTTTTAAGCTCTCTCTAAGCTCTGAAAATGAATGCTTAGACGTGCTTTGGATATTTGAGGTCTGCAGAATACTTTAAGTAGGAACAGTATTAAGACATTCCAGCTGGGGCCAAGATACCATGCAAACCTGACAACCTAATTTCGATCCCTAAAGCCTTTTAGTATAAAAGATTTCTCGGCCGGGCAGTGGTGGCGCACACCTTTAATCCCAGCACTTGGGAGGCAGAAGCAGGCGGATTTCTGAGTTCAAGGCCAGCCTGGTCTACAGAGTGAGTTCCAGGACAACCAGGGCTACACAGAAAAACCCTGTCTCGGGGAAAAAAAAAAAAAAAAAAAGATTTCTCCATATATTTTGATCCCTAAAGCCTTTAAGTATAAAAGATTTCTTAAGATAATTCAGATAAATACTGCTTCAATACTAGCCATGGTAGCTAGAGATAGCTTATTGGTACTTGCTGCTTTTAAAGAGTGCCCAAATTTGGTCCCCAGCACCCACATCAGGCAGCTCACAACTGCCTCCAGTTTCAGGGCTCACAGCACCCTCTTGTGGTCTTCGTTGCATGTGCACTTTACATGCACAGGCACACATCAATTACTGTAAAGAGACACATTCTTTGCCAAATATCACCAAAATGGTCTCACTTAGCCTCTGTTCTGTCTCAGAGCTCTCGAGCTGTGCCTCCGTGGTCCACTTTCTCTTGAGCTGTGCCTCCGTGGTCCACTTTCTCTCAGCTGTGCCTCCGTGGTCCACTTTCTCTTGAGCTGTGCCTCCGTGGTCCACTTTCTCTCAGCTGTCTTCCAACCTCCTACGAGGATGTCCATAAGCCCCACTCACAGCATTCAACCACTTTCCTAATCTAGAGTCTCAAAAAGCAACACAGGCTTGTCACAGCAATGCCAGTCCCTGGTGCCAACTGCTGCCTTAGTTACATTTTATGGCCGTGAAGACACCATGATCAAAGCAACTGATTTTTAAAAAAAAAAAAATCTACTTGGGGGCTTGCTTCAGTTTTACAGGGTGAGTCCATGACCTCACTGTGGGGAGCTCAGCAGCCATCAGATGGTCATGGTACAGAAAGCAGTGGCTGAAAGCTTACGTCTGACCCACAGGTACAGAGTAGAGGGAGGGAGACTGGGTCTGGCACAGGCTTTGAAACTTCAAAGCCCCCACCCCACCCAAAGTAACACACCTCCTCCCAAGCCACACGTAAGCCTTCCTAAAGAGTTCACCAACTGGTGGCCAGTCAAATACGTGAGCCTATGGAGCCCATTCTCACTCAAAATGTCACATGCACATCATTTATTAAAAAAAAAAAAAAAAAAAAAAAAACGAATTCTTAAAAAGTAATAGTAGCAGCTGTGGTTTAGCTGTCTTTCAGACCCTTAGGTCTATGTATGTTAAGGCTTCTCTAAAGTAGCATGGCCTGCCTGGCTCAAACCCTGGCTGGGCTGCAGGGAACTGAGGAAAGGATACACGGGAAAAGGAAAGCTGGAGGGGGGCGGGCAGAGTGCACTATGATGGAATTGGCACCATCTATGCAACAACCGGAACCTGAACACTTCTGTTATATGCACCACAGAGCTAGTCTCTGGAGGTAGCAATCCAGGCTGCAGTTGCTAGTCTCTACACACACTGGTCTGTAAACACTTGTACTCACTTGTACAGACGGTCAACATTCGCATTCAGACAGAGCAAGGCTTTGCTATTCTCATTAGTCAGACTTGGCCATGCCCTTGTCAGCGTATACATTCACTCAGGATGTTATCCCCTCTGGGCTTCTTTGTCTGCCCACCCTTCAGAGCATAAAAGCCTACATTGCCTTCTGAATGGTCCCAATGTAAATCTAAATATAAAATCATTAATAAGCAAACTCTTAAGGTTGTATTTCTCAATTTTTACAGAGTCCAAGTGTTAAAGAGAGACTGTGAACTTGCAAACAGTGGCCCATGTGGAGAAACAGTTGCCCAGCCAAAGCTTCCTGAATGTCACACTGTCAGTCAGTCAACCCTGAAGAGGTGTGCTACATCCAACTCTAAATACAGACCATGTGACTATCAGAAATATGTAAAGAAGTACTATGAATGCAAAATATGTGATAAAGCCTTTACGTGCCTTGGCTCCCTTAAAAAACATAAGAAGACCCACGCTGGAGAGAAACCATATAAATGTAAGTATTGTGAGAAAGCCTTCAGTTACCACTACTGTGTTGAAAGGCATATGCTAACTCACAATGCAGACAGGCATAAATGCAAGGTATGCAAAGAAACATTCCCTAATGCTATTGCCCTTAGGGAACATAAAACAATTCACTCTGGAGAGATCCCTGAATGTAAGGAATGTGGAAGATCATTCTGGACTTCCAGTGCCCTAGACATGCATAAAAGGCTTCATACAACAGAAAAACTTTATGAATGTAAACACTGCGGGAAAGCCTTCATGAGGTACTGTTCTTTTCAACTGCATAAAAGGACTCACACTGGGGAGAAACCTTATGAATGTAAGCAGTGTGGGAAAACCTTCAGACATTCCAGCCATGTTCAAGCACATAAGCGAATTCACACTGGAGAGAAACCCTATGAATGTGTCCAGTGCGGGAAGACATTCACTTCTGGCCACTGTGCGAGGAGACACCTAGGGACGCACGGTGGAGCCTGGCCTTACAAGTGTGAGCTGTGCGGGAAAACTTACCCGTATGTCTACTCCCTTCAAAACCACAAAAAAAGCCACAGCGAAGAAAAACTCTATGAATGTCAGCAGTGCGGGAAAGCCTTCAAATACATTTCCTCCTTACGCAACCATGAGACCACTCACACTGGAGAGAAGCCTTATGAGTGTAAGGAATGTGGGAAGGCCTTCAGCTGCTCCAGTTACATTCGGAATCACATGAGAACACACAAAAGGCAGTCCTATGAGTGTAAGGAGTGCGGTAAGGTGTTCTCGTACTCCAAAAGTCTTCGGAGACACATGACTACACACAGTTAATTGGACAGGGATAGTTTTAAGTATAACTTAAATAGATAGCTCCATACATTCAGCTCCTCGTTTAAAAAAAAATCAGTGGAAAATGAGTCTATGAATGCAGTATGTATGCCAAAGCCGCAGTACATGCCACAGTTTGATGTGCCAAAGCCCTCTAAGTTGAAAGAGTATCGGGAAGCATTTCAGCTCTGAGGACTTACTGAACAGGACTTCCACATAGAGAGCTTGGGAAAGCTTTCTGACCATCCTTGCTAGCACACATGGGAAGACGTGATGAAGAGACAAAGCCCTGTGGCTGTTAGCCTCTCCCACTTTACCTTGAATCTTCAGTGTGGGAAAGTCTTAATAAGGTGCAGCCTTGTCATGTGTGCAGACCACCACAGACCTGAACTCTGTAAATGGAGGAAATAGATGGACCCTTACCAAGTTAACAAATGTTTTCAAACCCATGAAATGAGTTCCCAAATCTCATGAACCTAAGAGGTGTAAACCTGCTGATCCCAGTGCAGCCTAGAAGACACCATGGAAAACACAACAGTGTCCTGCAGTTTCTCAGTTGTTCACTGCTAACGTATCAGTATACTGTGGACTTCTCATTCTTAGTCATAATTCGGTTGCTATTTTTGGGTTTAGTTTTATTTATTCTACAATTTCAAATGTGCATACCATCTTGATTATATCTACCCCGAGTCACCGCAGACACTCCTCAACCTGTCTCCCTCCCACCTTCATGTCCGTTCCCCACCCCACCCCTTTTCTGTTTTTGTAACCCATTATCTGATACACATAGCCACACTTCAGTGTGTTAATGAAACAGCCGCACCCTGGCCAGCAGGCAGCACACTCCCAGTCCTCAACTCCTACATCTTTCAGTCCCATTTTGTGGATTTTAAGCAATCATCTCTGGGCGGTTTTAATATTTATTTATTGGGGCAGAGTGAGTTATGCTGAAATACCCATGTTCATCTGAACATACCTGGTTCCAGTTTCAGTCTCCAATCTGAGTGGGACCATAGCTGTCTGCCAAGATTCCCAGGTTATGTGTATTCAATGGAAGTGTTTTTTTCCTTGTCGACAAAATGTTATTTATTGCATCTTAACGAAGTTAGATCCTACAAGTAAATTGAAATGTATTTCAAGGGCTGGCAAGATGGCTCAGTGAATTAAGGTGTTTGCTGCCTACCCTGATGACTTGAGTCATCAGGTCCTAGAAAAGATGAAAAGGACCAACTCCTTTAAGTTACCTTCTGACCTCCACACATGCTGTGGCACATGTATGTACAATAATAAGTGTAAAATAAAAATACAGTTCAACTAAGCATTCATTTAATCATAATTTTAAGTGCTTTGTGGTTAATGGACCAATAAAAAATGACTGAAAATTGTCCAGTTTGTGGAGAGTCTTCTGTACTGTATGAAAAAAGAAGCTGATGGCCTATTTAGGCAAAAATAGATGGGAGTTCTGGCAGGGAGAGAGGATTCTGGGATAGAGTGCAGTTCAGGAGAGATGACAGAGACAGTCACATAAACTGAGGAGTGAGAACTAGCCGTGCAGCACGGCTTAGAACACAATAAATGGGTTAATTAAGCTACAAGCTGGTCAGGGAACAAGCCCAAGCTTATAGCCTAGGTAATCACTCATCAAAGTCAATGTTTTGGGAACTTGGACACGGTGGAAAAGCCTGCAGTTGCACCAGGTTTTGTCACTGGCTAGTTACAGCTGTGCTTTGTCATTTTAATAGATTCCATGTTTCCTTTCTAATATAAATTACACTTTTCAGCACAAAGTTTACTCATTCATACTAAAATAGTATTGTTCTGTATGCTTGTTATGTTTGTCGTAGGGAGAGAGAGCGAGTGTGTGTGTGTGTGTGCGCGCGCGCGCGCTCAAGTGCCAGAAGAGAGCATTGGGTCCCCTCAAGCTGAACTTAACAGGTGGCTGCATGCCACCTGACGGTACTGGAAACCAAAAGTGGGCGCTCTGCGAGCTAGTACTGGGCCATCTCTCCAGCCCATTGGCATCCATGTCAAAGATGAGGTGAGCCAGGCTAAGCAGTGCAGAGCCCCTGGAAAGTGGGACACTGAGAAGGGAAAGAAGTCAACAGCTTAGCTGAGGTTTCTCACTCTCTTGCCCTTACAGATACACCTAACCACTCTCAGAAAAAAAAAAACAAAGCTTGATGTGTGGGACCAGTGAGATAGCTCAATGGTCAGAAGTGATTGTAGCATGCTGCTCAAGTCTGAGGACCTGCATTTGATTCCCCAACCGCAGTGGAAGGAAAGAATTGACTCCTGAAAGTTATTCTCTAATTATTACGTTCGATATGTGGCACATGGACACTACACACACACACATATGCACTATACACTTACTACTACTACTAATAATAATAATAATAAGCAGCAGCAGCAGTGACTTGACAGCAAGGCCTTATTGCTGAAATTAACACCTACATAACTCATTGAAAATGAAGTTAACCTGGTGTCTACCTAGAGTCTTCACCCCTACTGGCTAGTGTTCTTGGTACCAGAAGGTACTCTGCAGGCTACCAAGGGAGAAGCAAACACCAAGTCAGCTGCAAAGCCTTTGATCTACTATGGTGTCCTGCCTGCAAGATACTTCAGGGAAAGTATCAAACAGTTTGTGGGAATAACCAACCATGTCCGATTTGATTTAAGGCCCACCCCATAAGATTGAACCCCTACCCAACATTGCTTGGATGACCAACAGCCAGACAGCGCAGGCGCCTAGGGTAAAAACACTACCATTCTGCAAAAGGAGTATAGCAATAAAATGACTCAGATCAGTGCCTTTTTAAATCATCAGAGAAGCTTCCTCCTGCAGCAGATGGGAAAAGTAAGAAGATCCACAGCCAGATGTTACGGAGTGTTCGTTGAAACACTTGGGCTCCTACCCCCTTGGAGTACTCAGCTCTAAATAGGATGTTTCCAACAAATCCTCCCTCCCCCCCACCCTACCCCAAGCTCAGGGAACTCTGCAGAAGAGGAGACAGAAAGAGTGTAAGATCCAGAAGCAATGGAGGACAGCAAGGAAATCAGGCCCTTTAAGCACAGCAGGACTGATAGACATATGGACTCACAGAGACCGGGGAAGCATGCATAACCTGCAGGACTCTGCACCAGATAGGGTCCTAGAGCTGAGAGGAGAAGTGGACACATGCCCTCATCCCTGACCCAGAAGCTGTTCTCCAACTGAGAGTCACTTGCATATGGAAACTTAGTTTTCTCCAAGGGCTTCTCACTGGGGAAACAAACTACACTTACGGATAGGCTGCACGCCCAGCAGTAGATGGCCGACCAAAACCAAACTCCACGGCACCTCCAGAGGTCCCTTGTCTCATGAGGTCACATTGGGGATTTTTAAAATTGTATTTTATTGGTTTTACATACATATTCCCTACAGGTTTTGAATATATAGTCTGGCTTCTGGGTTTGGGTTTTTATAGGATTCCTGGATGTGTGAACCAGGAATGAGTATCTATTTCTTGTGCCTTTTCTTGGGCTCTTGTCCTTCTGTTTGTTTGTCTGTCCTATTCCAAGGTACTGGTTTTCTATTCTTACATTTATTATTATACTTTAGAAACCCATTTGTTTTCTAATGATTGATAGAAATGCGGTGGATCGGAATGGGAGAAAACAGGGAGAAACCAGTAGGAGCTGGGGTAGGAGAAACTGTAATCAGGATAAATTGTATGAGAGAAATATATGTTCAATAAAAGAAAATACCTATGATAGGATGTTAGGAGATGCAAGCAAACTGTTATTTGGAGGATGACTCATAAATATTATTTTAATATACTATCTTATTTTGTGAAATTTTAGTAAAAGGCTTTTTGTTATTTAGTCCTATATGACATATACTAATATATATATGACATATACTAATATATAATGCCTTATCATGTATTTATTTATTTATTATTTTGGTTTTTCGAGACAGGGTTTCTCTGTGTAGCCCTGGCTGTCCTGGAACTCACTCTGTAGACCAGGCTGTCCTCGAACACAGAAATCCGCCTGCCTCTGCCTCCCGAGTGCTGGGATTAGAGGCGTGCGCCACCACTGCCCGGCTTATTATGTATTTATAATACATAATATAAATGTACTTCTTTGGAGATTTTCTATGCCTGGTTCGGTGCCAAGTAACTGCACAGACCCGTTTGTTTGTTTTACTTTATTCACTTTACATTCCCACTCACTGCCCACCTCCTGGTCAGCCCCTCCCACAATACATCTCCCCTCCCCTCCTCTGAGATCCTGCGGGCCCCCCGGGTATACCCCCCTCCAACTCTGGCACACCAAGTCTCTGCAGGGCTAGGTGCTTCCTCTTCCACTGAGGCCAAACAAGGCAGCCCAGCTAGAAAAACATATCCCACATACAGGCAACAGCTTTTGGGATAGCCCCCATTCCAGTTCTTTGAGAACCATATGAAGGCCAAGCTGCACATCTGCTACATATGTGTGGAGATGCTGAGGGCCAGCCCATGTGTGTTCTCTGGTTGGTGGTTCAATCTTTGAGAAGCCCAAGGGTCCAGGTTAGTTGATTCTGTTGGTCTTCCTCTGGAGTTCCTAACCCCTTAAGGGCCTGCAATCCTTCCTCCTATTCTTCCATAAGAGTCCCAAGCTCCATTTACTGTTTGGCTGTGGTATTTTATTAACGAGCTGCAGACCTAAGCTGGGCAGGTTCTAAGCTATGTGTGTCCCAGCCACAGGCCCCATTTTACTTGCAGATTGAGTGTCACCCTGGCTTCCTATGTTCCATGTTGTACAGGCTGGTTTTGTGTCAGCTTGACACAAGCTGGAGTTATCACAGAGAAAGGAATTTCAGTTGAGAAAATGCCTCCATGAGATCCAGTGGTAAAGCATTTTCTCAGTTAGTGATCAAGGGTTAGGGGAAGGCCCCTTGTGGGTGGTACCATCTGTGGGCTGGTAGTCTTGAGTTCTATAAGAAAGCAGGCTGAGCAAGCCAGGAAAAGCAAACAAGCCAGTAAGAAACATCCCTCCATGGCCTCTGCATCAGCTCTTGCTTCCTGCCCTGCTTGAGTTCCAGTCCTGACTTCCTTGGGTGATGAACAGCAGCATGGAAGTGTAAGATCAATAAACCCTTTCCTCCCCAACTTGCATCTTGGTCATGATGTTTGTGCAGGAATAGAAACCCCGACTAAGACAAATTGGTACCAGGAGTGGGGTATTCCTGTGACAACCTGACCATGTTTTGGGGAGGACTATGGAAGGACTTTGGAACTTTGAGCTAGAAGAGCCATTGGGATGTTAAGAGCTCTGTGGGGTGTTCTGTAGGATCATGGAAGATAATGTTGAGAACAGTGCAGAAGATGGAGGCCTGGCTTGTGAAATTTCAGAAGGAAGATTAAAGACTCTTATCAGGGCCATTGATATTTTGACTGTGAAGGTTCTGTGGTTTTGGTTAGCTGGGGCTGAAGGATCGCCTGTGATTAACAAAATACCAGAACTACTAAAGCAAAACCATTGCATTCCTGGGACTATTGATGCTGGTTAGCTGGAGTTAAGATATTAGCGGTGATTAAGAAGAGACCAGCATCATTGGGATGAAATCTCCTGAGAAGTGTTTTCTGAGCGCACAGAGGCTGTGTTCCAGAGATAGCCAGGGTTGTACCTTGTGCTGTAGCTGGACTTGGTAATGTATAAGAGTCACCCAGGTGGTACTGGTTTTGAAGGCATCAAGGAGTCGTGAAGAGCAGCTGAGGCCTGGGCACTATGAGAGGCCATAGAAGGCCAATGGTGAAGGTGCAGCCTCAGTTGCAATTGACGGTCCAGGACTGAAGGGGTCAAGCAAAGGAGGTGAGGCTTGGCCTATGTGAAGAGACCCTATGCAAGGCTGTTGGTAAATCTAGTTGCAGTGGAAGACAGCAGTATTTTGGAGATGCCAGTATCATGAGATGACCACCAAGAACAGCAGCAGCAGTGGAATACAGGCATCTGGGGCCCAGAAGACATGGTGTGTGCTACAAAGGGCAGAGCTGGAGAAGTGACTCAAGCCCTTGAAGGAATCCAGAAGATTACTCTATCTGCAGTTCCTTCTGCCCCCAGAGACCTGCCCATTTCCTCTCTGGGCCCCTGATGCTACATGCTGGCCAGGCATTCTCACGGTATGCCTAGGGCCTTCATGAATGCCAGGATGGTGTGCCCTCTCCTCCCTCCTTTCAGCCTCAGGATTCTCTGTCTTCATCTCTACACAGAGCACCCAGGACAATCTTGGGGTAGAATGGGGGAGAGCATCAGAGCCATTCCATTTGACTCCTGAGATTTAAAACTAGACCATTGGGAAGAAAAATATCACCTCTGAAGAGTCAGGGACCTGGAAGATGCTGGCTGCAAGCATAATCTCTGCTGTGTGGCCAGGGCAGGTTAATTCCCCTCTCTGTTCTTCAGGTTCCTCATCACATAACAGGGAGTAATAGAACACAAGCCTGATGAGTGAGCACTTGGAGCTGTGCCTGGTGTTGGGCCTATCATGCGCACTCCTCCAGGCAGTGATTGGCAGATGGCCAACAAGGCCCCAGGCGCATCACTGCCTGGACATCAGCCTTGCTGCTGCTCCCGATCTCAGTCTCATCACAGTCAGGGCAACACCACTGCTAGCACTGAGCTGCATCTTCGTTGCCTCTCCCCTTCGGCTGCCCAGCCCCGGCCTGGGGCCATGGCCATCTCCATGGTGATGACCCTCAGGGCCTGAGGCAGCCTGTCTGTGGGGCTGGGTCCGGTTGTGAGCTGGCGCTGGTGATGGCACAGGAAGGAGAGAGCTCCGGCTTTCTCTTGAGAGCAGCCCCTGTAGCAGCTTGCTGCAAGTCTGGCAATTTCTTTAGGATTGAACTACAACTACATGGTGTCTGCTTTCGGAAAGGACTGGACTGTAGCTGTTGGTTTGTGCCTAGAGTCTGCCTGCCTAGAGGACTGGTCTGCAGCTGCTGAATTGTATTTGGTGTTTGCTACAGGACTGAACTGCTGCCCCAAAGAACGATCACTGAACAGGTCACTTCCCCCATGTCCTAGTAACTTTTCTCTTCCACTACCTCTGCTGGGTGCTGGTCTAGAGGAGAGGTTGAACCCTTATTAAAAGTAGGTTGCAAAAAATTTATGCCTATGTTCCTTCTTTGCCTGCCAGCACTTACTTGCCAGCACATCTGTTGGAACCCACTTCTTCAGGATTCCAGCTTATTCAGAAGACCAGCTGAAACAACTAGCCTAGTGGGACTGAGCAACTACTAGACTCTTCGACTTCCCATTCACAGCTGCCCATTGTTGGGTTAGTCGGACTGAAGTGCCAGGGAAGGGTTGAACCCCCAAACACAGATAGGAGCTGATCTGATGCAACTCACATCAGTGTCTTTATTCTGTTTGAGCTAGCTCAGGGCCCTCCAACACACCGCTGTCACACAGGACGGTTTTGGTGGGGGGGGAGCCTTGAACACCTATCAGGCAAGGCTTTACAGTAAGCAAGTGGGTGAGTGTGCAAGCGTCTGATTGGAGAGCTGCTGTGGCCTTTAACGTAATTGGCTGCTGCTGGGAGTCATATCATAAACCTAATTTCTGCTTCCTTCTGCATTGGTGGTCATTAGGCAGGGGCTGGGCTTGTAATCTGGGGGTGTAGGTTTGTTGGGGGAATAACCTGGAGACCCTGGTCTTGTTTAGAGTGTAACCTGGAAATGCTGATCTTTTGGGGGATTAGCGTAGAGACTGGAGCGAGGCTCGGGGTTTTGTTGGGGACTAGGTAGCCTGTTGGTTTACCTAAGTCAAACTTAGGTCAGGTTCTCTAAAATGGAGTCTGAACTTAAAAGGCCTCTCAGGACTACAGACTGTAAATCATTCCAATAAATCCCCTTAATATATAGACACATTCCTTAAGTTCTGTGACTCCAGAGAATGCTGACTAATACACATGCCCAGTTGCTGCAATGACACACCCTCAAAAGGTAAGAGATTTTGTGGTGACTTGGATGAGGATGACCCTAAACTCATGTGTTTGGGTGCTTGGTCCCACACTGGTGGGAATGTTTGGGAAAGGTTAGGCAGCCGGCTATGGTGGCCATTCTTGGTTTCGGTTTGACTACATCTGTAATTAACTAAAACTCACGCCGTCTGGCACACCTCCCCGAGGCCTTGCTTAGACCGCGTGAAGTGGGAAGAGCCTCCTCTAATCTGAGCCACACTTTTCTTTTTTTATTCAACCCAGAACCCAAACCTGGTAATGGCTCCACCTACAGGCAGGATTAAGACGGATCATTCCACTCCAGTTGATTTATCCAGATAACCCTCACAGGTGCACCTTGCTTCCTGGGTGACAATATTAATCTTCATGTCCCATAAATCCCTCCACCACTCAAGCACTTTCCATGGTTCCCTGTGGCTCACATGAGGCGTGTAACCTGGATGTTTGGTGAGGCTCAGACAAGGTGACAAGAGATTTTCATTACTGGAAATGCACAGGGTGGGTGGATGGGCTGTCCCAGGCCAGTTGCAGGGTCACTGCGAGCCTGAGCTGAGTGGCTCCACCCGCAGCCACAGCCCGCCCTCTGCGCGCAGGATCAGTTCTGGCTTCCTGCGAGGTTCCTTGTCATCAGGCAGAACGCGGAAGCGCAGCAAAGTTAGAGCCAACGCCACTTTCATCTCGCTCATGGCAAAAGTCTGTCCTATGCAGTTCCTGCAGGAGGGCGGGTTGGGGACTCTGATTGTGCCTTAGACCCTACCCTGGACCAACACAGCACTGGGACCTGGCCCGAGGCTGAGGCATCTGGGACCAGGCATTGGGCATAGACATCCTCAGAGCCTAGCCCAGATCAATAACGAAAAGGCGAGGGCAGGATTCTCAACACCTTCTCCTCCCTAGTTCCCTAAACCTTTGCACAATTCTGTGCAGGGAGGCAGGAAGGAGATGCTAACCTCCAAATGCCTCAACTCCCCCTGTCCTCACTGTCAGCCCTAGGTCCCTCCCCCTCAGTCCTGGCCTCACCTGGGCCCAGCTGAGAAGGGAATAAAAGCCAGGGATGACCTGCCCTTGACGTTGTCTGCATCAAAGCGGAAGGGGTCATAGACCTGCAGGAGACATGGAGACATGGCAGGTGAGGACCAATTGACAGTGTAGCCAGGAGCACAGTCCTCAATGTGCAGTGGAAGGTCAGAGTTGATTTCTCTACCTCCTGGGATACAGCTAGGAGTAGTTGGAAACCCCGGAATCCATCCCAGCACCAGCATAAAACTGATGGCTGCAAACCTGTCATCCCAGCAGGAGGCAGGAGGATCAAGGGCTCAGGGTCAAATCCTGTTTAAGGACTTCCAGTCTAGCCTGGGATACCTGACACCCTGCTTCATAAAACCCTTGACTGGGGCTGGGGAGGTAGCTAAGTTGAAAGAGCAATTACATAGCAGGCACAAAGCCCTGGATCCCATCCCCAGCACCACATAAACCAGGCGTGGTTCTGCACACCTGTCATTCCAACACTGAGGGGGTGAAGCAGGAGGATCAGAAGTTTATGGTTAGCCTTGGCTACAGGTTAAGTTGAAGCCAGCCTGAGCTCCCTGAGACCGTATCCAACAAACAAAAAGAGTCCTCGTGAGAACCAGCCTATAACGTAGAATTAAAAGGGACAGCACCTCTGGGTCAGGCCACACAGCTGGATTGTGATGTGTCCCGAAAATACTTATTCGGCAGATGACACCTGTGGGGGAAATGAAGACAAATTGCTGCAACCTGGGTCCACTGTCTACCCAGAACCGTCCTCCCTGATGCTGCAGGCACCTTTAGGGATGACCCGGCCGTCTGGGAGCATAATGTCCCGAGTGCAGCAGCGGGAGATGGCAGTGACTGGAGGATGCAGCCGCAGGCTCTCCTTAATGCACATGGTGAGGAATGGCAGCTGGGCCAGGTCGTCCCTGAGGAAAAAAAACACCTAATGGTTAACCAGATCAAAAATGAGAGAACTTGAGCTCCTCTGTGACCCAGTGAAACCTTTGTCCCTGCTTTAAGTGCTAAGATGGATGAAGTACTTGAGAACTGGAAAAACACAGGTTGACTAGATGATTCAGAGAGGGAAAGCAGCTGCCAGTAAGTCTGAAGACGAATTCAACCTCCAAGAGAGACGCGAATTAATTAACTAATTAATTAATTCAATTAAAAGACAAAAACAGAATCCCAACAATGGAAAGACAACAGGAAGGATTATGAGTTCCAGTCCAGCCTTTAGCACACAATGGCACTCTTGTCTCAAAAAGCATTCATTATTGATTAACAGTTGGTTAGCTTACTAGCTAGTTTGTGTCATTCTTAGTGATTAACTTATTAATTAATCAAAAGCTTTTTAAATCAAATAATTAAGAGTACCAAGGGAAGGTTAGCCAAGTGACTTTAAAACCTTTTTCCGAGAGAACAAAAATGTAATGCTAAGGGTATAAAGATAACAAGTGGGCAGGACAGCGGGCTTAGTGCTTACGAGGACCTGAGTTCAATTCCCAGCACTACAGACAGCGCACGACTGCCCGTACACTCCAACTTTAGAGGCTCCGATGCACTCTTCCATCCTCTACAGACACTGCACTCACATGCAAACACCCACATACATACACATACATGATTTTAAAATAAAAATATTTTTTAATTTAACAAGTTGCATAAAATTTATTCGTTCTGGACAAAAAGAGAGAAACCAAAATACAAACAGTAGAAAGCAGATAAGCAGATCTAAAGCTTTCCTTCTGTCATCATTCCACTAGAGACACTAGAAATGCAATTAACCAAGGTAGGGAAAAGGAAGCAAGCAAGCTTGTGGTGTAAGGGTGAACGTGCCCTTTCAGCAGAGAGAGGCATTGCAGGTGGTTGTTTTGGTTTTGGTTTGTGTCTTAGGGTTTTACTGCTGTGAAGAGACACCATGACTAAGGCAACTCTTATAAGGACAACATTTCACTGGGGCTGGCTTACAGGTTCATAGATTCAGTCTGTTATCATTATGGCAGGAAGCATGGCAGCATCCAGGCACTATGGCACTGGAGGAGCTAAGAGTTCTACCTCTCCTTCTGAAGGCAGATAGTAGGAGATCAGCTTCCAGGAAGCCAGGACAAGGGTCATAAAGTCCATGCCCACAGTGACACACTTCCTCCAGCAAGGCCACACATCCTAATAGTGCCACTCCCTAGGCCAAGCATACTCAAACCACCACAGTTTGTTTAGTTTTGGTTTTGTGGTACTAAGGATGGCCTTGCACATTCTAGGTGAGTGGTCTACCACCAAGCCACATCCACAGCCCCAGGCAGAATGCATGGGAAAATATTAACAACTAGTGAGCCAATGATGTAGCTGAAAATTTTAATCTGTCTTCTTTTGGTATGTTGTGATTAAAACTTTAGGACCTGATGCTGCTAAATCTGAAAATATGAAGTCCAGAGTGCACCGCTCACAGCTGTGGCCCAGCACGGCATCTCCCTAAAGGCTGCCTGGGGTTGTTTCCTTATGTTTCCCTCTGTGGTGGTCTGTATACGCTTGACCCAGGGGGTGGCACTATTAGAAGGTGGGGCCCTGTTGGAGGTGTGTCATTATGGGTGTGGACTTTAAGACCCTAACCCTAGCTGCCTGGAAGCCAGTCTTCTGCTAGCATCCTTCAGATGAAGATGCAGAACTCTAGCCCCTCCTGTACCATGCCTGCCTGGATGATAATGGACTGAACCTCTGAACATGTAAGCCAGCCAAAATTAAATGTTGTCCTTATAAGAGTTGCCTTGACAAAAACAACAGAAAGCCCACATACACATGGAAGCTGAACAGCGCTCTACTCAATGATAATTTAGTCAAGGAAGAAAGAAAGAAATTAAAGACTTCCTAGAATTTAATGAAAATGAAAGTACAACATACCCAAACCTATAAGACACAATGAGAGCAGTGTTAAGAGGAAAACTCATAGCTCTGAGTGCCTCCAAAAAGAAACTGGAGAGAGCATATACTAGCAGCTTAACAGCACACCTGAAAGTTCTAGAACAAAAAGAAGCTAATACACCCAAGAGGAGTAGAAGGCAGGAAATAATCAAATTAAGGGCTGAAATCAACCAAGTAGAAATAAAAAGAACTATACAAAGGATCAACAAAACCAGGAGGTGGTTCTTTGAGAAAATCAACAAGATAGATAAACTCTTAGCCAGAGGGCACAGAGACAGTATCAAAATTAACAAATTCAGAAATGAAAAGGGAGATATAACAACAGAATCTGAGGAAATTAAAAAAAATCATCAGATCCTACTACAAAAGCCTATACGCAACAAAATTGGAAAATATGGATGAAATGAACAAGTTTCTAGAAAGATACCAAATACCAAAGTTAAGTCAGGATCAGATAAACCATCTAAACAGTCCCATAACCCCTAAAGAAATAGAAGCAGTCATTAAAAGTCTCCCAACCGAAAAAACCCCAGGACCAGATGGGTTCAGTGCAGAATTCTATCAGACATTCAAAGAAGACCTAATCCTAATACTCTTCTATCTATTCCACAAAATAGAAACAGAAGGAACACTACCCAATTCATTCTATGAGGCCATAGTTACACTGATACCAAAACCCCACAAAGACCCAACAAAGAAAAAAAGCTTCAGATCAATTTCCCTAATGAATATTGATGCAAAAATACTCAATAAAATTCTCGAAAATCGAATCCAAGAACACATCAAAATAATCATTCATCACGATCAAGTAGGCTTCATCCCAGGGATGTAGGGATGGTTCTATACCCGGAAATCCATCAATACATAAACAAACTCATACTACATAAACAAACTCAAAGAAAAAAAACACATGGTCATTTCATTAGATGCTGAAAAAGCATTTGACAAAATTCAACATCCCTTCATGATAAAAGTCTTGGAAAGATCAGCAATTCAAGGAGCATACCTAAACATAGTAAAAGCAATATACAGCAAACAAGTGGCCAACATCAAACTAAATGGAGAGAAACTTGAAGCAATCCCACTAAAGTCAAGGACTAGACAAGGCTGCCCTCTCTCTCCCTATCTATTCAATATAGTACTTGAAGTTCTAGCTAGAGCAATCAGACAACAAAAGGAGGTCAAAGGGATACAAATTGGAAAGGAAGAAATCCAAATATCACTATTTGCAGATGCTATAATGGTATACTTAAGTGACCCGATAAACTCCACCAGAGAACTCCTACAGTTGATAAACAACTTCAGCAAAGTTGCTAGATATAAAATTAACTCAAGCAAATCAGTAGCCTTCCTATACTCAAAGGATAAACAGGCTGAGAAGGAAATTCAGGAAATGACACCTTTTACAATAGTAATAAACAATATAAAGTATCTTGGTTTGACTCTAACCAAACAAGTGAAAGATCTGTATGACAAGAACTTCAAGTCTCTTAAGAAAGAAATTGAAGAAGACCTCAGAAGATGGAAAAATCTCCCATGCTCATGGATTGGCAGGATTAACATAGTAAAAAGGGACATCTTGCCAAAAGCAATCTACAGATTCAATGCAATCCCCATCAAAATTCCAACTCAATTCTTCATAGACTCAGAAAGAGCAATTCTCAAATTCATTTGGAATAACAAAAAACCCAGGATAGCAAAAACTATTCTCAACAATAAAAGAACCTCTGGGAGAATCAGCATCCCTGACCTCAAGCTGTAATACAGAGAAGTAGTGATAAAAACTGCATGGTATTAGTACACTGACAGGCAGGTAGATCAATGGAATAGAATCAAAGACCCAGAAATGAACCCACACACTTACAGCCACTTGATCTTTAACAAAGGAGATAAAACCATCCAGTGGAAAAAAGACAGCATTTTCAACAAATGGTGCTGGCTCAACTGGCAGTCTACATGTAGAAGATTGCGAATTGATCCATTCCTATCTCCCTGTACAAAGCTCAAGTCCAAGTGGATCAAGGACCTTCACATAAAACCAGATACACTGAATCTAATAGAACAGAAAATGGGGAAATTCTCAAACACATAGGCACAGGGGAAACGTTCCTGAACAGAACACCAATGGTTTATGCTCTAAGATCAAGAATCAACAAATGGGACCTCATAAAATTACAAAGCTTCTGTAAGGCAAAGAACACTGTCAACAGGACAAAACAACAACCAACAGATTGGGAAAAGATCTTTACCAATCCTATGTCTGATAGAGGACTAATATCCAATATATATAAAGAACTCAAGAAGTTAGACTCCAGAGAACCAAATAACCCTATCAAAAAATGGGGAACAGAGCTAAACAGAGAATTCTCAACCAAGGAAACTCGAATGGCTGAGAAGCACCTAAAGAAATGTTCAACATCCTTAGTCATTAGGGAAATGCAAATCAAAACAACCCTGAGAATCCACCTCACACCAGTCAGAATGACTAAGATCAAAAACTCGGGTGACAGCAGATGCTGGCTAGGATGTGGAGAAAGAGGAACATTCCTCCATTGCTGGTGGGATTGAAAGCTGATACAACCTATCTGGAAATCAGTTTGGCGGACCCTCAGAAAAATGGACATAATACTACCTGAGGACCCCACTATACCACTCCTGGGCATATACCTAGAAGTTGCTAACATCTAATAAGGACACATGTTCCACTATGTTCATAGCAGCCATATTTATAATAGCCAGAAGCTGGAAACAACCCAGATGTCCCTCAACAAAGGAATGGATACAGAAAATGTGGTGCGTTTATACAATGGAACACTACTCAGCAATTAAAAACAATGACTTCATGAAATTTGCAGGCAAATGGATGAAACTGGAAAATATCATCCTCAGTGAGGTAACTCAGTCACAAAAGAATGAACACAGTATGTACTCACCGATAAGTGGATATTAGCCCCAAAATTCGGAATACACAGATTCAATTCACAGCAACTGTTGGACTGAGGGTGGGCTCCCAGATGGAGGAGGTGGAGAAGGGACTGAAGGAGCTAATGGAGTTTGCAGCCCCATGGAAGGAACAACAGTGTCAACTAGCCTGACTCCTCAATGCTCCCGGAGACTGGATCACCAACCAAAGAATACACATGGAGAGATCCATGGTACTGGCCACATTTGTGGCAGAGGAGGGTCTTGTTGGCCATCAGGGGGAGGAGAGGCCCTTGGGCCTGAGGGTGTTAGATGCCTCAGTATTGGGGAATGCCAGGGAGGGAAGACAGGAGTGGGTGGGTGGGTTGGGGAATAACCTCATAGAGGAAAGGGGGAATAGGATGGGGGTTTACCAAAGGGGAGATCTGGAAAGGGGAAAACATTTGAAATGTAAATAAAGTATCAAAAAAAAAAAGAGTTGCCTTGGTCATGGTATCTGTTCACAGCAATAAAACCCTTTAATACTCCCCCAAGAATGCCTCTTTGTTTTGTTTTTTTACAAGTTTTAAATTGGGTATGTGTGCCTGTGTGTGTGTGTGTGAGTGTATACATGTGTGCACACATTTTTATGTAGGTGGCATTGAATCATCTGGAGCTAGAGTTACAGGCAATTGTGAGCAACCCAACATGGGTTCTGGGAACTAAACTAGGGTCTTCTGCATTCTTTTCTTTCTTTCTTTTCTTTTCTTTCTTCCTTTTTTTTGTTTTCTTTTTGTTTTTTGTTGTTGTTGTTGTTTTGGTTTTTTTGTTTGTTTGTTTTTTGAGTCCGGGTTTCTCTGTATAGCCCTGGCTGTCTTGGAACTCACTCTGTAGACCAGGCTGGCCTCGAACTCAGAAATCTGCCTGTCTCTGCCTCCCAAGTGCTGGGATTAAAGGCGTGCACCACCACTGCTGGCTCAGTCTTTTGCATTTTTTTGTTTGTTTGTTTGTTTGTTTGTGGTTTTTCGAGACAGGGTTTCTCTGTGTAGCCCTGGCTGTCCTGGAACTCACTCTGTAGACCAGGCTGGCCTCGAACTCAGAAATCTGCCTGTCTCTGCCTCCCAAGTGCTGGGATTAAAGGTGTGCGTCCAGCTGGTCTTTTGCATTCTTAAGCACAGAGCCATTTTTCCATTTTTGATTTTTGTGCTTTGAGACAGACAGGGTCTTCCTATACAACCCAAACTTATCTTCAACTCTTGCTTCAAGGGATCCTTTTGCCTCAACTTCTCAGCAGCACATTGTTGCTGTCTTCAGACACACCAGAAGAGGGCATCAGATCCTGTTACAGATGGTTGTGAGCCACCATGAGGTTGCTGGGATTTGAACTCAGGACCTTTGGAAGAGCAGTCTGTGCTCTGAACCACTGAGCCATCTCTCCAGCCCTCACCTGATATTTCTAAGAAATTCCAATAAACTAAGTTAACGATTTTCTGGAAGACTAAAGACTTCTACAGTTTGGTCAATCTGAAAATGAAAGATTAAGGAGAACCTTGAAGAATCCTATAAGGACCTTTTTGCTGACCTGCCTCTCCTTTGCTCAAACACTTCCCCTGGCTCCTGATTACTCTTGGGTTAAAATCAAAGTCACTAACACCGCTTTTCCAGTGGATTGCCACTGGCCTCAGTTGCTGACATCTTGATTCATCACAGCCCCACCACAGGAACTCAAGTGAACACACGTGCAGACACACACACATGCATGCGCACACGCATGTGCACATGCACACCTTCTTTCTGTCTCGCACTCCCTCATTTTCTCTCTTCCTTCTTCACCTCCATCTCTCAAAGCCTTTATACCCCATGCAAATGCAGACCTGCTCTTCTCTCCTTTCCTCACCCATCTTATCTCTTCTCTAGAGAAAAGAGCCTGGAAATGGGCTTAGAAGCACTCCAGCACCTGACTTACCATTCAATCTCCTCAGGCTCACGGTCCCTCAGGAGCTCCTGCACCTCCTGCCGGCAGCGCTCCTGGTATTCCGGGTGCCTGGCCAGGTTGTACAGGATCCAGGAGAGCCCACTGGCTGTGGTGTCATGGCCTGAAAGGCAGACAGGCTGCCTGGGATCTCTGGGCTGCTTTAGCACCACCAAGTGGACAGTACTAAGGTAGCTCACCTCACCCCATCAGGAAGGACACAGAAGGGGAAGAAATGGAAGGATCCAGGGTCCACAACCTTGGGACCAGGATGCCTAGACCTCTGCCCTCTCTGTAACAATTCACAGGGATATGCACTCACCTCCAAACATGAAGGTGTCAGCCTCCGCTCGGATGTCCTCATCAGACAGAGCCTTTCCATGTTCATCCTGAAGACAAGGCAAGACACTAAATGGCACAGCTGTAAGGGCTCCTGCATCTAACCCAGGACAGTCTCTGAAGACCCCCGATTCTTCTGGACACCCACGCCCACTACACCCCTGCACCAGTGTTCATCACCAGAGTCCCCACATCAGTGACATCACTCCTGGCTGCCAGCCTCCTGTCTTGACTTTGGTTGGAGGAACCGGCAACCCATCAATGTCCTTTATCCCTGTGCTACAAGTGTCTGAAGACATGAATGGGAATCTGGGACACGGGAGTTCAATGGAGATTGTCTTTGAAGTCAGAAGCAAAACATTACTCCAAAGAGTATGCTCCTGTGCATAGTATCCAGGAAAAGACCACGAGAGGGTTCTGTGCATAAAGGCTCTTGCCACCAAGCCTAAAATCTTGAGTTTACTCCCTGGAATCTACATAGAAGGAGAAAATCTATTCCCTTAAGTTGTCCTCTGACCCTGCTATGTGCACTATGGCACAGGCACCCACACACATAGATACCACAATTAAATAATTAATGTGATTTTTAAATGCTAATAAAATTGAAACCTAAGAATCCCCTCTCCCAGGAGCCATTTGGCTTGCATGGCGGTAAGTGGCACTAAGAACACCTAGTTCATACTTCATGGTATAGTTTCCTCTCCCTTCCTTCTTCCTCAATCCTGCAGCCATTCCCCACCCCCTCTCCCTTTACAGGGAGAAGATACAGATGTGACAGCTATCGTACGTAAGCCCCAAGTCTCTTAGCACCTGAGCCTTGCTGCTTGAAAATAGATGCTGTTAGCCAGGGCCAGGAAAATGACTCGGTAATGCACTTGCCACTCAAGCCAGAGGACCGGGTTCAGATCCCTAGCACCCACAAAAAAGCCAGACATGGTAGCTGCTGCCTGTGAACCTGGCACTGAACAAGTGGACATAAGTGGATTCCTGGAGCTCATTAGCTAGCCAGTGTGGATGATCTGTGATGTCCAAGTTCAGTGACAGACCGTGCCTCAAAAAAACTGGTGAGATAGCTCAGCAGGTGAAGTCAGTCACCACCAAGCCAGAAGAGCTATGTTAGATACCAGGAACTCACATAGGAGAAAAACAACTCCTTCAAGTGTTCTCTAACCTGTGAACATGCACACTCTACCAACCAAGCAATCAATCAAATAAAATATAATCAAAAGGCAAGGCAGAGGAGCTGGAAAGATAGCACAGTGGTTCACTTTCTGTTCTTGCAGAAGACCAGGGTTCAATTCCCAGCACCCAGCTACTGTCTCAGACTCCAGTAACAAGAGATCTGAAGCCATCTTCTGACTTACATGCATGCAGACCAAATATTCATAACATAAAATGTATAAATCTAAAACCATTTTTAAAAGAAAGATGGAGAACAACAAGGGAAGACACCCAGAGCTAACCTCTGTTCTCTGTATGAATGTGCACACATGAGCACAGACCCTCCTACACATACATGTGAATACATGCACACTTTTAAAAATGTTACATACACAGGTGAATGTACTGTATTGCCCACTAAGGGAACTTAGGAATAGGGGGACTTTGCCGTCACCCTGGCTGCTGTTACTGCAGAGAGCGCTATTATGCCCTTGGGCACTGAGGCTACTGTCCAGTGCCATAGAAAGATGTGCATACTGTACAGTGACACTAATTTCTAAAAACCAAAGTTCTTCAGATCTTCAGCTATGAGGTTTCTATATCATCATTGCTAAAGCCAGGGATGCATGCCACCCCCATAGCCCTATCCTCATACACCTTCTGTGGCTGCCCACCATCCAAGATCCGTGTCTTTTCTTTCCCTCGACTCTTTATTTTAGAAAGGGTCTCATGTAACCCAGACTGATAGCAAACTCATTCTGTAGCCAAGGATGGCCATGAACTTCTGATCCCCTGCCACTAACACATGAATGCTGGGATGACAATCAGGAGCCACCAGGCCCTGTTTACAAAGTGCTGGGATGGAACCCAGGGCCTTGTGCATGCTAAGTGAGCACTATATCATCTGAGTCCTATCCTCAGCCCCAGAGGAGTGGGGAATCAGCTCCCACTGTCCCCTTTTATGTGCAAGACTCTGTCCCAAGCCGTGATGGAATATGCCACTCACCCACCATGACTGGGTCTCTCCTGCAAATGTATGACCCTTTCTAGTTTTTAACGTAATAACATCAAAGGCAGGTTACCCCAGACTTTATTCCCTTCTCAGCCAGGCCCAGGGACCCGGGGTGATTGCTAGAGTCTGGGCCTGATAAATGGGGATGGGGAGAGTTGGCATGGCTGGTATTCAGGATCTCGATCCTGTTCTCTGTGCAGGATAAGTGCAAAGGTTCAGACTTACAGTTGGAATGTTAAAAACAGCCTCCCTGGCTTCAGAGCCCCTCCCTAGTCTGAGTTGGCTCAAAGGATATAGATACCAATGCAGAGTTCCAGACAGCTTAGCTTGCCCGGTGATGAAGGGCTTGGGGCCAGGTTCCAATGAGTGGAGCCTACATAAAAAGACAGGGTCTAGGACATGGTAAGGGCAGAGTGTGCTTTGTCATGTCATGTTGTCATCCCAGCCCCAGTATCCTCCAACCCCAATCTGCCCCCTTTAGGAGCCCACCTTGCTCAGCAGCAGCACGTCAATGAAGTCCAAAGTCTTGGCCTTGGCCTTGGCCTTGAGGACATCATCACCACCCTGATCAGGGAGAGTGCGACGCCGCTCCTGGATGACAGCATCAGTGAAGTCATGCACTAGACGGCAGGCCTTCCGGAAGCGCATCCCATCACAGGTGAGGTGATAAAACAGGTCCACATGCAGAAGCAGCTTCTGGTGCCTTTTGGCCACTAAGGCGCTAAGTTCTAAGATGGCAGCAATGTAGTCACTAGGCTTCCTGAAGGGTGTGAGTGGAGCAGAAGTGATACTTTAACATATGTTGTGAGCTACCATAGGGGTACTGGGAACTGAACCTGGGTCCTGCACAAGACCAGCAAATGCTCTTAACCACTGAGCAGTCAGTTTCTCCATCACCCACAATTTATTACTTTCTTTGTTCTGTTACTACAAAAACTTCATCAAAGTTTTGTCATACTAACACATGGAGTTGGGGAAACCTGAACCTGTTTCCAGGCCACAATCATTTTGTCTCATTGGTCTCACAGATGTGAACTTTGGTAGGCTCACACTTTGGTCTGTCCTGAGTGCCTCCTCTATGCCCCAGGGTAGAGAGGACACCAGGCTCCTCCCCTTCCTTTTCTAGCCAGTGTGCAGAATGTCCCACCCCCTTCCTCAACCTCTGTGCCCATATTGCACAATTATCTTCTGTCAGTTCTGGGGGCTCAGTTCTGTCCCCAGTGTTCCCACATTCAGTGGGAACTCGTTTGTGCCTTTAGAATAGTCTGTCTACAGAGCTCAGCTCAGACCCTGCCCATCTCCTGTCCCCAGAGCTCTGTTCTGTGTGTGGCAGAGCCTTGGGAGCCTTGTGGGAGGAAGTTGGGTCATTGAAGAGGACACTGGGATTCTGGCTGTTTCTGATCTCTCTTTTTAAAAACTATCGTTCTTGACAACTGTTGTACACAATGATTGGCTCTTGGCTCCATTACCACACTTTCACTCCCTCCTGTGTGTTGTCTGCTTTAACCGTCTCCATCCGGTACACTCTCTGGTCCCCCTCACACTCCTGCTTCTCTAGTTCTTCCCACCTCTACTTCTTTCAATTTCCATGTCTACAACTATTAATTATTATTACTGGTGACTCAATGAGTTTAATGAGGGTTTATTTAGAGGAAATGTGGACACCTTACCAGTGGCTACACCACTGAAGAAAATGTTTCTCTGTCTCCAGCAACCATTATATAGCCTTATATAGCCTTATATAGCAATTTCCTGAAATAAAGCATTCCATCCGGAGCAAGACTCATTAAGACTCAGGAAGTAAACAACTTTCAAGCCTCAGGAAATCCCTGGAACTCACCAGAATCACAAAGTCCCTCCCCCTCCAGAGTTGCATAAGTGGTAAGGGCAGCTGGGGAGAGGAGATGCTCTGACCTGTAGAGGTGCAGTTCTAGAGTTTCAGCTTTGTGAGCTGTCACCCATGCTGAGGTGGGCTTTGGTGATGCAGCTGTCATTTCTGCTCCTTCAGAAATGGATGAACCCCAATAAAACTGATTTGTTCACCAAGTTGGGCTTTGGCAGTGTCCATACTTTCTTTGGTCTATCACAGGCTCCTTACCTGGGGTTTCTTTACATCTCCCCAGGAATAGTGTCGCACAGCATACAGAGCCCCAGGTACTGTAGTCCCAGGTGGGGACTAATGAGCTCCTACTCCGTATCTCTACTTTCAAGTCCCCTGTTCTCCACGCTCCAACTTTGAGGTACTGCCTCATCACTGGAGGCAGATGATTGACTGAAGCCTATGAGAACCTGAGCTCCAACAAACCTTTCTTCTCTTGATGTTGACTGTCTCAGATATGTTGTTACAGTAAGAGAAATCTGACTAGTATAAACACAAACAAACACCTTCAGTGTTTTCCTTGAAATCTCGTAATGAAGTTCACATCCCTTGACCTAGCTTTCCAGGGTTCTTAATATTGAGCCACCATCTCCCATCTCCCCCATACCCTCATCTGCTCCTTTGCTGTTTAATGCAGACAGCATCTCCAGGCTGTCATCTGAATAATTGCACCTCCTGGAAGGACCACTCACTCTCTCCCTTCCAGGGTCCTTTAATGCTGGTTCTGAGCCACCTCCTCCTGGAAATCCCTTCTCCTCTTTCTGTCCAGGACTCCCTCCCTTGTGTCTATGGGCCAAGTTCCCAGGCTAGGACAGGTACTCACTCCTGGCAATTACTGTCAAAGCTGAAAACACACTTCTGCAGACTGTCCAGGGTCATGAGGCTGATGTGTTCAAACATGTCCAAACAGGCACTGCCCTTGGAGGCAAGGCGCTGCCACTTGGCCTGGCCAGAGAAGGGAACAGGAACAAGGCTTGGTCTTGGTACTTGGAGCCTCTTCCCAACCCCAGTAACCAGAAAGGAGCTCTGAAACAGCCTCTGATTTTATCTGATTTGCTGTGTGCCAAACCAACATAGAACCAGTGCTCCACCATCCCTAGATTGCTTCTTTAGCTGGGTGGACTTGAACAAGCTTCCTGAAGTGTCAAACCTTTAGATTCACTCTTGCTGGGCAGAAACACCCCTTACTTCACAAACTTGTGAAAGTTAAAACATACATGGCTATTACAGAACCAGCATGTGAGACTATGCTTGACAGACAAGTTATCTTCCCTGTTATAAATTTATTTCAAACATATCCCTGGTTACTGGTGAGACAACTCAGTCAGGAAAATACTGACTATCCAATCATGAGGATCTGAGTTCAATTCCTAGAACCCACGGGGGGGGGGGGGGGAGTGTTCTTTGTTTTTAAGCAGTATCATGACAAGGATCTCTAACCCTAGCCCCGGAGAGGTGGGGACAAGAGGATGGTCTCTAGGACTCAACAGCTAGCTAGCCTAGCTTAATTGGTAAGCTTCAGACAATGAGACCCTGCGTCAGAAAAGCACAGTGGATGACGACTGAGGAAGGATACCCAAAGTTAACCCCTGATCTCCATATGTATGCACACACGTGCACTCACATACATACACACAAGCTTGTGGTTTGTGAGAGGAGGTTGTTCCTGGTCATGAGAATCCTTTCTAGGAATACCAATACTTTACTATGCTATCGCTCCTTACTTAGGTCATTTCTCATCTGTGTTTGCTGAAAACAACTCAGAGAACAGCAGTTACTGTCAGCATCCTCAGCCCTTATTGCTTCCAATCAAAAATACCATCTGTACTTTCTATGAAGTCTTCACCATGACTTTTCAGTTTTCAGGGTGACCATGTGGGAAACTAACTCCTTCTATGTGCCCACTGTGTATGGGAACCTGAGTCCATGACATCATCACAGGCACAAAGGAGAGATTTTAACCCCATTTTGCAGTTGTGGAAACTGAGGCTCAGAGAGAATTGGCAATGACTCACACAAATGTTCTGTGATGATTAATGTTGATTACCAACCTCACAGAATACAGAATTACCTATGAGACAAGCTTCCAGGCATACCTTTGAGTGATTCTCTGTATTAGGTTACCCTCTGGGCATGCCTGTGAACAGTTATCTAAATGTGATGGCTAGTTTTGACTGTGAACTTATCCCAAGTTAGAACCACCTGGGAAGAGAGTGTTCTAGATCAGGTTGGCCTGTGGGCATGCAAATGGGGAATTGTCTTAAATGTTAATTAATGCAGGAAAGCCCATCCTTCTGTAAGTTTCACCATCCCCTAGGCAGAGTGGGCATGGATCCACGTGTTTGTTCACTCTGCTCTTGACACATTCATTTCTCACTTGGACTTCCCCGCAATGACAGACTTGAGCCAAACAAACCCATCCTCCCCTAAGCTGTTTTTTGTCAAGGAATTTTATCACAGCAACAGACATGAAACCAGGACTAAACTTAGTTGGGTTAACTAATTGCAACAATCCATCCTAAAAGGATGCCTCATCCATGGGCTGGGTCCTGGGTTGAAGGAAAAGAAGAACGTGAGCCAAGCACCAGCATCCATTCCTCTTTGCTTCCCGAGGCAGTGGGAGCAGCTGCCTCCTACCTCTGCCACTGTGACTCCCCAAACAGATGTATTGTGACCTTAAACTGTGAGGAACTAAACCCTTCCTCCTTGAAGTTGTGTCTCTCGGGATATTTTATCACAGCCTCCATCTGAGTGAGGACTGGAGACCAGATTTGTTACAGCCCCTTCATACCCCAGACTCCAGCTGGGGACTTGGGTCCCAGGGACTCACATGCATGATGTTGGTGCTGTCATTAAAAATCTTCACATAGGGCTTCAGGATGTTGAAATGGAAGGCAGGTGTCAGCATGCGACGGTGGTGGCTCCACTTGTCACCAGCACTCACCAAGAGGCCATCCCCTGATGGAGCAGCATGGCAGCAGGCAAGGACAATGTCTTCCCCACACCCCAAAGGCATTCCCAGCCCCTCACCTGCAGGTACTTACCCAGCCACGGTTTCAGGAAACGGTAGAAGACTGTGTCCTTGGGGGCAACTGAAGCTGGTGTGAACAGGGACCATCAGGAGCCAGGGCAAGAGGGAGGATATGGGAGAGATGGGGCCCTCAGCCTGGTATCTGCACACTCCCCTCCCTCCAAGTCCACATGGTAGGTTTGGGGGCAGGGACAGAGGGAGACAAGAGGTGCCAGACAGCACTAGATAGAAGGCTCTGGCTGAGGTACACACTGCAGGATACCTTCACATGGCTACTACATGGTCTAACCTGTTTACCCTGCTGAGCACATCACCACATTCTGCAGACCTTTACAGAGACCCAATGTTCCTGTCCACTCCACCACGTGCTGACATCTCCTGACACAGTCAGATGACACAGACACACATAGGCTAACATGACTGAAACACACATGACCTGACCTAACTGTGACACAGATGGCTAAACACACCTCAGCACACCCAACTGACAGCTCTCAGATGTGATTTGAAAGTCCATTTCGGGGCCAGGCATGGAGCCTGCCTTTAATCCCAATACTCTGGAGAGAAAGGCAGGTAGATTTCTGTGTACTAAAGGCCAGCCTAGTCTGCATAATAAATTCCAGGCTAGCCAGAGCTACACTGTGAAGATAAAACATAGTGTTCAGGAAAATATAGTTTTAGAGGGGGAAAATGTTCCTGTGGGGGGCAGCAAAATGGCTCAATAGGTAAAGGTGCTTGCCGCCAAGCCTCATAACCTGAGTTCGATTCCTGGGACCTACATAGTGGGAAAAGAGAACTGACTCTTGCAAGTTGTCCTCTGGCCTCCACCTTGCTCTATAGCACACACACACATGCACATGCTAAATAAAAGTAAAAATAATAAAAATATTAAAATTAACTTCCCTGATGTAACCAAAACAGATTTTAACACTACTCTAGATTTTTCTCAAATAAGACCTCAGTCAGGTCTCAGAAAGTCCTTTGTCCCAGACTTCAGACAATCCAAACAGGGTGTGGACACAGCCGGAGAAAGACTATTTCTAACAATACCTCAGATAAGAACCAGTCAGAACCCAACATGTCCCAATTGTTTATGGCCCGCACAGAGAACCACTGTTATAGGAGCCCAGGTGGGAACCAGGCCCAGCCAGATAACAGCACACAACAGAAAGATGGAGGCCACCCAGAAAACATCACATGGCATGCTCCAAACGGGAGCCACATGGCCACGGATGAGTCAGATGGCAGGGGCATTTCTACCACAGCCTTTCTGTGGTAGACTGCACTTGAGGGTCAGGGGTGTGCAAGCTAGGACCAGCATGGTGTCTACCTGGAGCCAAGATCACAGGCTTGATGAAGGCAGGATGGAATATGCGGATGATGGGGTGCCACGGCCCCACCCACCAGCAGCACACATCCCTGAAGGTTCGCACCAGGCTCTGGATGTACAGGAGCCCTTCCTCTGAGCTCTGGATCTGTGGAAGAGGACCTGGTGTTTGCCTCTCTGGGCTGGCAGAGAGAACAAGTAGGGTAGAAAGCCACAGGGAGTTCCAGGAATTTCATTCAGGACTTAATCCACAGTGCTGAGCCCTGCCTGTCCCCATACCTCCAACAACACCCAACACACACACACACACACACACACACACACACACACACCTCTCAGTACTGAGACAGAAGATGCATCCTCAGTTTAGCTCCTGAGCACTGTATTTTATCCCATTTCATCTTATTATCTTATTTTGCTGTGTGTGCATGCTTGTGTGTGTGCACATGTGCACATGATCATGTGTGCGTAAGTACAGAGGCCAGAGTTCAACCTCAGGTATCCTCAGATGCCATCCAATTTGGCTTTTTAAAAATATTTTTATTACATTTTATTTATTTTGTGGCAGGTCACGTTGTACATTGTGGAGATCAGAGGACAACTTGCAGGAAGGAACTGGTTCTCTCCTTCCACCACGTGGGTCACAGGGACTGAATGCAGACCACCAGGCTTGAGGGAAAGCACCTTTACTTTACCGGTGATATGAGCCATCTCACCAGCCCCACCTTGGTATTCTTGTGGAGTCTCTCACTGGGCTGGGCTCAGTGATTAAACGAGACTGGTGAGCCAGCAGGCTCCTGGGACCCAGTGCTGGGACCATGCTCGTGGACCAAGCACCTCCCCAAGCCTGGGGACCATATTAACACATTCTCTGTATGGGAAATAGTTGCCGTGCAACTGTTATGTATGGTTATGTATGGTAACTGTTATGTATGGTTATGT
>JADRCH010000285.1:175855-201669 GCA_019843965.1 Rhynchomys soricoides
GGCAGAGGCAGAGGCAGAGGCAGAGGCAGAGGCAGAGGCAGAGGCAGGCAGATTTTTGTGAATTCAAGACTAGCCTGATCTACATACTGAGTTTCAGGTCAGCCAAGGCTACACAGTGAGACTCTGTCTCAAGCATAATAAATAAGTAAATAAATAAATAATTATTTTAAAAGCAACAGCTAAGAAAAAACAACCAAATAAATTAATAAGTTTGGCTGGGAAGATAGATCAGTCAGTAAAGTAGTTGCCTGGCAATTTTACGAGTTGAGTTTGGATCACCAGAACCAACATAAAAAACCATGTGTGGCAGCAGACATGTGTAATCCCAGCCATGGCCAACTAGCTACATATGGAGCGTCCATGTGACCTACATGTGGAATTTCCAGAGACTGTGTCTGAAACAAAAGGTGAAAGGCAATGCATGCACACACGGACACACGGGAAGCCGGTCTACAGGAGAGGTCCTGGCTTAGGCCAGGAGTCAGAACAAACTTCCTAAAGAAAGTTTCAGTTGTGAGCCACCTAGGGTGGGTGCTGCGAACTGAACTCTGGTCCTCAGCAAAGCTGTTAATGCTTAACCACTGAGCCATCTCTCCAGCCCAGGAAGGGGCTTTTCTTTTCTTTTTTTCTTTTTTTTTATGTGACAGTGCCATTTGTTTATTTAATACATACCAGATACAAAATACAAGCTGCATTTTTAGGCATTAGGCATCTGTCAGCAGGACAAACTGTCAAATGACTCATCTTCACCCTCAATTGGCAGTAGAATAGGACAAAAGACAGAAGAAATAATTCAGTATTTATATTGCCGGGAGCCACTGAGGAGAAACGAAAAACTAGCAAGTATCTTTCTGAGATGGTTCCACCATGGACTGTAAATCTATGATGATTTCTCATCTTTAGGTAAGGTTGATAAAATTACATTTTAGAAACATTTCTGCTATTAATACCCTTTTCTTAGATGGCTCCTGACAATATACATGTTACATCTTTCACTGAATAAATGCTGTTTATAAGCTTCGTGTTACTTCATGTGCAGATGAGGCACTGAGACTGAAGTCCTGCTAGCGTCTGGTTGGGCTGTACAGGCCAGTCAGGTTTGTGGTAATTCCTCAGGTGACAGTGGTGTGTGGATGGCCAGTGGCAGCTATTGTTACACAGGAAGCAGGTGGGAGGCTCTTCTGCTGCGAATCCTCTCATGAGCCTGCAGATCGGTCTTATGACTGAAGGGTATTTTGCATGTGTGTCATGTGAAAGGTTTCTTTTGCTTGTGGATGACCTCATGGACACGGATGGAGGTCTGAGCAGTTACAGAGCGTTTGTGACACTTGGGTTGGAAAATGACCTCTTCCCGGGTTTTCTCTGGTGGGATAAAACATTAGAGGGCTTTTTGAAGGTTTGGGGACATGTGTGTGTGTTGAGGTCTCATTGGAATCTCTCTTGGTGAACTTCCCTTGTAGCGTTTGCCTCATTATTTAGGAAAAGTTGTAAAAGCACAGAGGGAAGCAGGTCTGACCTGGTCTGCTGGGACATCCGTAGAAGAAGGTGCCCTTGAGTATTCCAGGGACCTGGATGTGCCTTGAGGTGCTCTTATAAAACTGTCTCACTTCATAAGGAACAGCGCTCTCTTCAGGATCGGATACTCCTCCGTCTGGGTAAGGAGAAGAGAATCTGTCTCATTTTCACAACTGCTAACACCACGATTTATTTCACTAGCACTCCAGAAAGTGTTGAGGCCATCATTGTCTTTAGTCTGGTCTAGCCTGAAAAATAATCCTGGTGTTACCTCCAAAAAGACATCTTCAGAGGAATGTGCCCTCAGGGACTCTACTGGGTACCTGAAAGTGCCTTCACTTGCCTTTCTGGCACTCTGGGTGATTACATAAGAAACAGCACTTTCCCTGGGCTGTGGTGGCATACGCCTTTAATCCCAGCACTCGGGAGGCAGAGACAGGCGGATTTCTGAGTTCGAGGCCAGCCTGGTCTAAAGAGTGAGTTCCAGGACAGCCAGGGCTACACAGAGAAACCCTGTCTAGAAAAACAAAAAGAAAGAGAGAGAGAGAGAGAGAGAGAGAGAGAGAGAGAGAGAGAGAGAGAGAAGAAACAGCTCTTTCTTCAGACTCAGCATACTGATCTGTTTGGCTGATGAGGAGGACCATCTCCTCTCCAGGACTATGAACACCACTATTCCGTTCACTGGCATTCCGGGGGGAGGGGGGGTTGCAGCCATTTTCCCTATTCTCATTTCCTGTTGCCAAGAGCATGTCTTGGTGTATCTGCAAATATGTCCCTGAATTCTCACGTGTTGGCCTTGGTGTTGCTTTCTGTTGTTTCAAATATTTGATGACTTCTTTTAAGGTCATGTTCTCAGAAAAGTGGGCTTCCTGCCCCTGCATAGAGACAAGGACCATGGTAGGAGGCTTCAAGCACTCATCAGTCAGCCTCTCCATGAATCTCCTCATGTTTCTGCCTCTTGATTCCCAATTCTCTTTCAAGACAAACTTGTCCTTGCAGTACCCAGTGATGAGAAACTGCTCCAAGACCAGTTGAGAAATTGTCTGCTCCTTGCTCTGCTTTTCAGGCTGCAACCATGACGTAAACATCTCCCAGAGTGTTTGCAGCTCCTGCTTTGCCAAGGAGCCATTGCCATTTGGTGGAAAGTTATGTTGAGGACTTGGTGAGGTGTAGCTGTCTTCTCCAAACTGCACAGCAGGATGCTGGTTTGGAATAAACTCATGATTGTCTAATCAAAGGGCATTTATTAGTGACTCAGGATAAAAGGTTTCTCTGACCTGTGACGCCATAGTGGAAAGAATCCTAAGAAAGTTCCAAATATGGCAAGTCAGTCTCTGACCTTAGGATCTGTTCAACAACTGGTGATGTGCAAAAGCTCTTTCTACAGACACCTTCAGGGGTGACTCTAGGAAGCACTGGGATGTGGTGTGTGTCTGGCCTCTGTTCTGCTTCATTTGAGGCTCTGTCTAGGAAGGGACTTTTCAACAGAGGCAAAGGACAGGTGTCTGAGGACAGGTGTGTGGGGTGGCACCAAGCAGCACAAAAGCCACTTCATCCTGTGTCTCTGGCACATACTAAGGTCACCAATGTGCAGGATCAGGAAGACCAGGATGGAAAGCTAGGCCTGGCTCCACACTGAAGCCTTGAGAGTCTGTGGCTGTGACTGAGGACCCCATTAGGCAGCACTCATCAACTGTGGCTTCAGATTCCAGGGCCCAATGGCAGAAGGGAACAAGGAAGTCAGAAACTGGGCCTGTCCTTATGGGAGTTCTGCCATAAGGAACAAGTGGCTCCTCATCCTACAGGCAAATGGCACAAACCAAGCTTTTGGGACATCCCCCAGAGAAAACCAGGAGGTGGGAGCAGAAAGGGTTAGAGCCTCTCACCTCTCCTTTTAACCAGTGGACAAAGGCATCAACAGCTGCAGTCTGTCCCAGGAGACCAGCGTCTGGCCCATCACCCCTGAACCTAGTCTTCATAGCTGAAATACAGGTCTCATAAAGCTTTCCAGGGCTTTTCAAGAATTCTATCAGACAATTCAGGCATAGGGTTGGGGCACAGCTCGATAGGTTAAGTGTCTGGCTAGCAAGCATGAAGAGCTGAGTTCAATTCACACAACACACATTAAAAACAATAAAATATTTTTTAAAATAACAACAACAAATGATTTGATGGTAAAAATGCCTGCTCAGCAAGCATGAACCCCTGGGACCCCTGACCTTACCTGAATCCCCAGCACCCCTGGAAAAGACTGGGTATGAGCCATCAAGGTGCTTGAGCAGGTAAAGCCACTTACCCTCAAGCCTGAATTCAAGCCTGGGAGCTAGGAGGGTGAGAACACGACCTGCACATGTTCATAACACACACACCAAATTTTAATTAAAAAACAAAACCTCCATGGCTGCCTGAGCCTGTAACCCAGCATTGGGACATAAAGGCAGATGGATCCTTGAGGCTCACTGGCCAGCCAGCTATACTATCTGAAGCATTGCAGATCAGTGAGAGATCCTGATTCAAAACACAAGACATTCAGCTCCTAATGACTGACATCCACACATACTCATGCACATGCATCTGTACACACATACATATTCATGTACATGTGCACACAAAACCTATCACAGTGGTGCCTGTGCAATCCTCCTACCTGAGTATTGCGATTACAGTCATGTGTGCTATCATTCCTGGCTCCTGGACTCTCTTTAGACTAGCATTCATGCTATCTGCCTCTAGAACCTCACCTCTCTCTTCCTCTGAGATCAGAAAGAGATGACTTTCACATTCACTGGAACTGAGTCCAAGCTGGCTATACAAATGCAAGCAAGTAACTACCCTCTATGAGTCTATTCTCTTCCTTAAAATGGAGAGGTGGGCTTATGCCTGCTTCAGTGAGCCACTTGAGCTCCTACAATGTCCCTAGCCTACAGCTTTGGACTCAGAACACAGAACGTGACATACACAGTCCCTGTCATCATAGTGCTTATGTCTGATGGGGGAAGCCAACAGGTCATAGTCAGATGGTGGAGGCTTTGAAAGGAGTTAGCAAAGACCTGCTAGAATGAAGGACTGTGCAGGACACAGTGATGGGGTGAGAGACAAGCGGTGACCTCAGAGAAGAAATCTGAGTGACACAGAGGTACACACTGTGTAAGGCTGCAGCCAAGTTGGCGTCTGGTCAGCAGGCAGACCAGCTGAAACATGCTTACATGCCTTCTGCACCCTTCCCCTGCAGAGCTGAGATAAGGAATGTGCAGCAACTTGCCTTCCTGTGGTAGGGGAGTCGATAGGGGAAGGAGAAGCAGCCAGCAGCAAACCACACCGCAGCACCCCAGATGAGGCCAGAGTGCCGCCTGCAGTCCCTTGCACCCTGCAATGAGGCTGAGAGCAATCCACCAGCCCAGAGGCCAGTCCAGGGCTAGACCTGCTGCAGGAAGCACCCATATCATACATGGCAGGGATGCCAGGGGTCCTATGATTGGCCTCATCAGTCTCTCTGTTCCTTTTTCCCCATAATCACAAAGTCATCGCTTGGGGCTGATGAGATGGTTCAGTGGATAAGGGCACTTGCCACCAAACCTGTGTTCAGTCCCTGAGACCCACACGGTGAGGAGAGAACTAGAACTGTCTCCCACACGTTGTCTTCTGACCTCCAGATACAGCACACACACACGCGCGCGCGCACACACGCACGCACGCACACACACACGCACACACACACGCACGCACACACACACGCGCGCGCGCGCACACACACGCACACACACACGCACACACACACGCGTGCGCGCACACACACGCACACACACGCACACACGCGCGCACACACTCACACACACGCACACACACGCGTGCGCGCGCACGCGCACACACGCACACACGCACACGCGCGCACACGCACACACACGCGCACACACTCACACACACGCACGCACACACGCGTGCGCGCACACACGCACACACGCACGCACACACGCACACACACGAGCACACACGCGCACACACTCACACACACGCACACACACGCGTGCGCGCACACACACGCACACGCGCACACACGCACACGCACGCACGCACACACACACGCACACACATGCACACACACACGCGTGCGCGCACACACGCACACACACATGATTAACTTTTTAAAATCAGTCTTGGTTTTGTCCACATCCTATGGCTTCTCTGCATGCACACAGTGCTATGACCCATCCATGAGCATGGCCTCCATTTATGTGTTTCCATTCATTTCTCTAAAAAGCTTTTTTTTTAGAGCCCATAAGCTTTTTTAAGCATACATGTCTTCTCGGGTTTTTTAATTAATGCATTATTTATTTATTTTGTGTGTAGACATGTGGGTGTGGCAGGCTGGACTGTCAGCTCACCTTTTTGGCTTGATCCTGCACAGGTACAATGCCATGCCATGTTAAGAAGAGGATTTCACAGCTCTCCTCAGCAACCGCAAGCTCTTACTCCCCTCCTGCCCCCAAGTTCCCTGGGCCTTGCCGGGGTTGTGTAGATGTCCTGGCTGTGGCTGAGCAGTCAGTTACTGGCAGCACTTGGCCAGTTATGAGTCTCTGTGGCCCAGAGAAGACAGTGACTTCTCTGGCCAAGGCTGAGAGTGGAAACAATCCACGGGAGGCTTCATTTGTTTTTACCTGATGGATTGTTTTTCCCTCCTTTGTTCTGTTAACATTATAAATTACATCTGTGAGTTTCTTTTTTTTAATTTTTATTGTACTTCCTTATGATTTATCATGTGGGCCCTGCACAAAATAAGTGAGAGAGCACTATGCACAAATCTCCCCTTACCCTGGATCCCAGGGATCGAACTCAGGTTGTCAGGTTTGATGGCAAGTACCTTTAGCTGTTGAGCTATCTCATCAGTCCAGATTGGTTGCTTTCCAAATGATACAAATGTATACTTGGGTTAGAGTTCTTGAGACAGGATCTCATGGAGCCCAGACAGCCTTGAATTCATGAGTCTCTAGTCTCTGCCTCACAACTTCTAGCATGACAGAAGTGCATGGCCACACCTAGCAGTCTCTGTTCTGACTGTGATGAAGATGGCTCTGTAATTTATCATGACATTCACCTCAGTGCCAAAGCTTTTGCAGGCCTCCTGGAATGCATGAAGAAGCCTTCCATCTCTTCCTCCATTCTGAGAGAGTTTTAATGTGTGCCTCGTTCCCTATGTGAGGAGCTCTTGGCAGTTAACAGAGGCTAGGGAAGGGACAGATATTTTCTACAGTAGTTTTGTTCATGCCCATTCTCCTGTAAGCAACCCTGATACTACTCACTGGCTTTTCAAAGGTCAAAAAGGGCCAGGGAGTAGTGGTGCGCATCTTTAATCTCAGCAGTCGGAAGGCAGAGGTAGGCAGATCTCTGAGTTTGAGGCTAACCTTGTCTACAGAGTGAGTTCCAGGACAGTCAGGGCTGCACAGAGAAACCATGTCTCAAAAACAAAACAGAAGTCAGAAAGTGAGATGACAGTAGAAACTAGGGCTAGCTGGAAAGAGGATGGAAGGAGACCATTGGAAGTGGGAGGAGCCAAAGAAGAGTGACAAGGTCAGTGAGATGATGCAGTTGATAATGTTGCCAACACATTTCACAACCTGAGTTTAATTCCTGAAACTCACATGATAGAACAGGAAGTAATAGGGGTAGATATGATCAAATACATGTGTATAAAAGTGCCAAAATAAGACACATTGTTTCATGTAATTAATATAAGCTGGTAAAATACCTTTTCAAAAACTAAACCAAGGGGCTGGAGAGATGACTTAGTGGTTAAGAGCACTAATCTTGCAAAGGACCTGGGTTTGTTTTCCAGCACCCACATTGCAGCTCACAACCATCTGTAACTGCAATTCCAGGGGATCCAATGCCTCTTCTGAACACACACACACACACACACACACACACACACACACTATAGAAAACTAAAGATTACTTTAATTATAACTTCTTTTCCCAATCAATTAATTCAACAATGAGCCCACCTGATTGTGGGGTTGCCATTTTGTAGGGATGTTTTTAGTAGCAGGCTCAGTATAGTTCCTAGATCTGTGATCATTTTTCCTTTTGTTTCTTTCTTTTTTTAATTTTTTCTCATTAACCATTCCATTCATTCACATCTCAAATGGTATCCCACTTCTTGGTTACCCCTCCTATAACCTCCTTCTTCTCCCTCCCCTTTGCCTCTATGAGGGTGCTCCCCCACCCACCTTCTCCCACCCCAGCCCTCCAGCATCTCCCTACGCTGGAGCATCAAACCTCCACAGGAACAAGGGCCTCCTCTCCCATTACTGTCAGACAAGGCCATCCTCTGCTACACATGTGTCTGGAGCCATGGATGCCTCCCAGTACACCACTTTGTTGGTGGTCTAGACCCTGGGAGCACTGGGTGTTGAGGCCTGCTGATGTTGTTCTTCCTATGGGTTGCAATCCCCCTCAGCTCCTCCAGTCCTTCTGCCAGCTCCCCCACCAGGCTCCCTGAGCTCATTCTCTTGGGTGGCCCCAAGCATCCAAATCTGCATTGGTCAGGTGCTGGCAGGAGGTCCCAAGGAACAGTCACACCAGGTTCCTGTCAGCAAGTGCATCTTGGCAACAGCAACAGTGTCAAGTTTGGTGTCTGCAGACAGGATGGATCCCCAGGTGGGACAGTCCCCGTTGGCCCTTCCTGAGTCTCTGCTCCATTTTTTGTCCCTGTTCTTCCTTTGGACAGGAACATTTCTAGGTTAAAAACGTTGAGATGGGTGTGTGGCCCCATCCCTCAACCGGAGGCCATGCCATGTCTATCTACTGGAGGTGGTCTCTACACGTTCTATCTCCTCTTCTCTGCTAAAATCATCCAAATTGGGTCCTGGGAGCCTCTCATTTCCCTGGTGTCTGGGACCCTCCAGAGGCTATCCCTGTTACCTCACCCCCCCCCCTTGCAACATACTTTTATTCGATTTTCTGGCCTCTCTCCTATCCCCTCCAATAACTGATACTACCCCCTTATTTCTACCCCCTCCTCTCCCCATCCCAGGTCCCCCTTCCCTCTACCTCCCATGATCATCCTGTTCCCCCCTCAATGCAGGACTGAAGCATCCACACCCTGGTCTTCCTTCCTCCTAAGCTCCTTCTGGTCTGTGGGTTGTGTCATGGGCATTGTGAGTTTGGGGGCTAATATCCACTTATTAGTGAGTACACACCATGTGTGTTCTTTTGTGTCTGGGTTACCTCACTCAGGATGATATCTTCTAGTTCTATCCACTTGTCTGTGAATTTCGTGACGTCATTGTTTTTAACAGCTGAGTAGTACTCCATTGTGTAAATGTACCACATTTTCTGTATCCATTCCTCTGTTGAGGGACATCTGGGTTGCCTCCAGCTTCTGACTATTATAAATAAGGCTGTGAACATAGTGAAGCATGTGTCCTTGTTATATGCTGGAGCATCTTTGGGGTATATGCCCTGGGGCAGTATAGCTGGGTCTCAGGTAGAACTATTTCCATGTATCTGAGGAACTGACAAACTGACTTCCAGAGTGGTTGTACCAGTTTGCAATCCCACCAGCAAGGGAGGAGTGTGTTGTGGAGAGCCCTGGGCTGTTTGTAATCTGCTAATTCTGCCTCCCTGTGAAGCGCTTCAGACAAGGAGTGAGTTACACCTGTGACTTCTTGTGAACCAATCCCCTAATGATTAAAAGAGCCAATCACTGGGCACACAGGGGATTTCCAGATCAGAGAGAGGAAGAGAGGAAGCAGGAGAGAGAGAGCCCTTTTGGAATGGGGAAAGCAGATAGATAAGATGTGGCTACTAGAGTCTGCTGGTATGGTGGATCTGAAAGGATTTGCCACCAGAGGAATCAGATTATGATAAGGCTTAAAAGATTAGGATTTAGTTGTTGTGCCCAGAGATTGAGTTACCCTTGTTTCTGAGCTAAATTTGTGTTGTGTTTTCCTTCATGCAGCGGCTCGTCTGGGTTCAAAAGAGAAAGGTACAACAGCAAAGTGTGGGTTTGCCTGATGTGCACCACAGAGGCCATGGTGGGTATTGAAGCATGGGGCCGGCGTGGTAGCGACCCCCTAGTGGGAACCTAGTGAGCTGGGTGGAGAGATCATGGATCTCTAAGAGCTCCAGGAGATGAACGCAGGTCGGCCATTGCCCGCCAGTGCATGGCTGGCCAGCCTGTCGGGATGAGAGAGCCAGGGCTTAGCATGGGAACATGTGATACATTCCATCTTTTTTAATACTTCCCACAACAGAAGTGTTCTTTCTCTGTATCCTCACCAGCATCTGTTGTCGCCTGAGTTTTTGATCTTTGCCATTCTGACTGGTGTGATTTACATTTCTCTGATGACTAAGGATGTTGAACATTTCTTTAAGTGCTTCTCAGCCATGTGAGATTCCTCAGTTGAGAATTCTCTGTTTAGCTCTGTACCCCATTTTTGATAGGGTTATTTGGTTCTCTGGAGTCTAACTTCTTGAGTTCTTTGTATATATTGGATATTAGTCCTCTATCAGATGTAGGATTGGTAAAGATCTTTTCCCAATCTGCTGGTTGCTGTTTTGTCCTGTTGACAGTGTCCTTTGCCTTACAGAAGCTTTGCAATTTCATGAGGTCCCATTTGTCGATTCTTGATCTTAGAGCACAAGCCATTGGTGTTCTGTTCAGGAACTTTTCCCCTGTGCCCATGTGTTCTAGACTCTTCCCCACTTTATGTTTTTAAAGTGTTTTTCCACTGGATAGTTTTATCTCCTTTGTCAAAGATCAAGTGACCGAGCCAGGCAGTGGTGGCACACACCTTTAATCCCAGCACACTTGGGAGGCAGAGGCAGGTGGATTTCTGAGTTCGAGGCCAGCCTGGTCTACAGAATGAGTTCCAGGACAGCCAGGGCTATAGAGAGAAACCCTGTCTCGAAAAACAAACAAACAAACAAACAAAAAGATCAAGTGACCGTAGGTGTGTGGGTTCATTTCTGGGTCTTCAGTTCTATTCCATTGATCTACCTGCCTGTCACTGTACCAATGCCATGCAGTTTTTATCACTATTGCTCTGTAGTACAGCTTGAGGTTGGGGATGATGGTTCCCCCAGAAGTTCTCTTATTGTTGAGAATAGTTTTTGCTATCCTGGGTTTTTGTTGTTCCAAATGAATTTGAGAATCACTTTTTCTATCTCTGTGAAGAAATGAGTTGGAATTTTGATAGGGATTACATTGAATCGTAGATTGCTTTTGGAAGATGACCATTTTTACTATATTAATCCTGCCAATCCATGAGCATGGGAGATCTTTCTATCTTCTGAGGTCTTCTTCAATTTCTTTATTCGGGGACTTGAAGTTCTTGTCATACAGATCATTCACTTGCTTGGTTAGAGTCACACCAAGGTATTTTATATTATTTGTGACTAGTGTGAAGGGTGTTGTTTCCCTAATTTCTTTCTCAGCCCATTTATCCTTTGAGCAGAGGAAGGCTACTGATTTATTAGAGTTAATTTTATATCTGGCCACTTTGCTGAAGTTGTTTATCAACTGTAGGAGCTCTCTGGTAGTATTTTGGGGTTGCTTATGTATACCATCATATCATCTGCAAATAGTGATATCTTGACTTCCTCCTTCCCAATTTGTATCCCTTTGATCTCTTTTTGTTGTCTAATTGTTATGGCTAGAACTTTGAGCACTATACTGAATAGGTAGGAAGAGAGTGGGCAGCCTTGTTTTGTTGCTAATTTTAATGGGATTGCTTTGAGTTTCTCTCCACTTAGTTTGATGCTGGCTTGGTTTGCTGCGTATTGTGTTTATTGTATTTAGGTATGGACCTTGAATTATTGATCCCTCCAATACTTTTAACATGAAGGGGTACTATATTTTGTCAAAGGCTTTTTCAGCATCTAATGAGATGATCATGTGATTTTTTTTCTTTGAATTTGTTTATATAGTGGATTACATTGATGGATTTCCATATATTGAACCATCCCTGCATTCCCGGGATGAAGCCTACTTGATCATGGTGAATGATTGTTTTGATGTGTTCTTGGATTCGGTTTGCAAAAATTTTATTGAGTATGTTTGCATCAATATTCATAAGGAAAATTAGTCTGAAGTTCTCTTTGTTGGGCCTTTTTGTGGTTTAGTTATCAGCGTAACTGTGGCATCATAGAACAAATTGGGCAGTGTTCCTTCTGTTTCTTTTTGGTAGAATAGTTTGAAGAGTATTGGTATTAGGTCTCCTTTGAAGGTCTGATAGAATTCTGCACTGAACCCATCTGTCCCTGGGCTTTTTTTGGTTGGGAGACTTCTAATGACTGCTTCTATTTCCTTAGGGGTTATGGGACTGTTTAGATGCTTTACCTGATCTTGATTTAACTTTGGTACCTGGTATCTGTCTGGTATAATCCATTTCATCTAGATTTTCCAGTTTTGTTGGATATAGACTTTTGTAGTAGGATCTGATTTTTTTTTTTTAATTTCCTCAGTTTCTGTTGTTATATCTCCCTTTTTTTCCTGATTTTGTTAATTTGGATACTGTCTCTGTGCCCTCTAGTTAGTTTGGCTGATTTTGTATCTATCTTGTTGCTTTTCTCAAAGAACCAGCTTCTAGTTTTGTTGATTCTTTGTGTAGTTCTCTTTGTTTCTACTTGGTTGATTTTAGCTCTGAGTGTGATTATTTCCTGCCATCTACTCCTCATGGGTATATTTGCTTCTTTTTGTTCTAGAACATTCAAATGTGCTGTTAAGCTGCTAGTGTATGATCTCTCCAATTTCTTTACAGAGGCACTCAGGGCTATGAGTTTTCCTCTTAGCACTGCTTGCATTGTGTCCCATAAGTGCCTTCATTTTCCTTAAATTCTAAAAAGTCTTTAATGGCTTTATTTATTTCTTTATCATTGAGTAGATAGTTGTTCACCTTCCATGTGTATGTGGGCTTTCTGTTGGTTCTGTTGTTATTGAAGACCAGCCTTAGTCAGTGGTAGTCCAATAGAATACATGGGATTAATTCAATGTTCTTGTATCTGTTGAGGCTTGTTTTGTGTCCGATTATATGGTCGATTTTTGAGAAGGTACCATGAGGTGCTGAGAAGAAGGTATATTCTCTCATTTTAGGATGAAATGTTCTGTAGATATCTGTTATATCTTCTTTTAGTTTTACTGTGTCTCTGTTTAGTTTAGTTTCTGTTCCAAGATCTGTCCATTGGTGAGAGTGGGGTGTTGAAATCTCCTGCTATTATTGTGTGATGTTCAATGTGTGCTTTGAGCTTCAGTAACATTTCTTTTACAACTATGGGTGCCCATGCATTTGGAGCATAGATGTTCAGAACTGAGAGTTCATCTTGGTGGATTTTTCCTTTGACAAGTATCTAGTGTCCTTACTCATCCTTTTTGATAACTTTTGGTTGAAAGTCTATTTTATTAGATATTAGAATGGCTACTCCAGCTTGTTTCTTGGGACCATTTGCTTGGAAATTTTTTTTCCAGCCTTTTACTTTGAGGTACTTTTGAGTGTCTTTGTCACTGAGGTATGTTTCCTGTATGCAGAAAAGACTAGGTCCTGTTTACATATCCAGTCTGTTAGCCTATGTCTTTTTATTGGGAAATTGAGTCCATTGATTTTAAAAGATGTTGGGGACCAATGATTTTTGCTTCCTGTTATTTTTGTTGTTAGAGGTGGAATTATGTTTGTGTGTTTCTCTTCTTTTGGGTTTGTTGTGAAAAGATTAATTTCTTGCTTTTTCTTGTGTGTAGTTTCCCTCCTGTGTTGAACTTTTCCTTCTATTATCCTCTGTAGGGCTGGATTAGTGGAAAGATATTGTTTAAATTTGGTTTTGTCTTGGAATACCTTGGTTTCTCCATATATGGTAATTGAGAGTTTTGCTGGGTATATTAGCCTCAGCTGGCATTTTTTGTTCTCTTAGGGTCTGTATGACATCTGCCCAAGATCTTCTGCCTTTTAGAGTTCCTGTTGAAAAGTCTGGTGTAATTCTGATAGGTCTGCCTTTATAGGTTACTTGCCCTTACTGCTTTCAATATTCTTTCTTTGTTCTGTGCAGTTGGTGTTTTAATGATTATGTGACAGGAGGTGCAATTGGAGTGTGGGCTGAATGGGTTGGGAGCCAGAGTAGAGAGGTTCTGCTCCCAGTACAGGTGCAAACTGGAAGGAGCTGGGTGAGGTATCTGTGTCCCGGAGTCTGGGGGTCCCAGTTCCACCAGGTATTGGGGCAGGGTTTGGGGTCTCACCTGTGATCCTGGATGTGTCAGAATACATGGGGAGTTGAGCTGCAACTGGGATGTAGGCTGAGTTTGTTGGGACCCAGAGCAGAGGCTCTGCTCCTAGCACAGGTGCAAACTGGAAGGAAACAGACCTGTGTTCATTTTTCATTTCCTGTTATAAATTATTTTTTAAATGCCTTTAATATACATCTGTCTCTGGACCAGCAAAGTGTCTCAGAGTGTAAAGGTGCTTGCTATCGAGCTGGCAGCTCAAGTTCAATCCCTAAAACTAATGGCAGAAGGAAGAAATGCCTCCCAGCTGTCCTCTGACTCCCACACTTGCACTGTGATGTGTGCACACCCATGTTCACACACACAATCAATAAATATAAACAAAGTTTTAAAACATTAAAAAATACGTGTGTGAGTGTTTGTACATTTTGTTGTCCCACTTTGGGAAAGTTGATTGCATTTATAATTTTTCCATCACAGAGGCTTCAGTGATGTCTTGGCAGTTACAAGTGCTTTCAGCTCTTGTGGAGGACCTGAGCCTGATTCCTAGCACCCATATCAGGTGGCTGACAACCACCTCTAGCTCCAGTTCCAGAAAACCTGACGTCCTCTTTTGACTTCTGAAGTAACCTTTTACACAGGTGTTATATACTCACAGAGACACAGACATTTACACAAGCATAAAAATAAAATCTTAACCAGACATAGTGTTGCATGCCTTTAATTCAGCACTCGGGAGGCAGAGGCAAGCAGATCTGTAGCTTTAACTTTTTCAAAACCTATTTGTAATGATGGTCCTTAAACACTTTACCCTCCCTTGTAGCCCACCACCCACCAGAGGTAGTGGGAAAGAAAGGATATGGGGGAAGTAGACCTGTTTAGAGAGGTTCCTTGGAGCAACTCCCACCTGGGTTGTCTGGAAATCAGCAGTTCAGGTCACAGGTCAGCAGCAGCAGCTCGATCCACTCGCAAACACTTCAGGGATACACTAGCAGTCCAGTTCTGTAGAATCAGGTTAGCAAAAAAAGGAATCAGAAGCAGTGACACTACCTAGCAGAGTCAGCCAGGCCTCAGCCTCAGCACTAGTCAGCGAGAGGGACCCGGAAGGACGCCAGAAGAAGTTCTTGGCTGTGCCTCTCTCAACAAAGTGAAGATCAGCGAAGACACGAGACCCACAGGTGTTGCACAGCCAGCTCTCTAAGCAAGCCGAGCTCAGCCCCTGTCACTGTCCATCGAGTCCTTGTTACACCTTCCAAACTTCACACGTCCTCACGGGTCTCACCTCAGCCCGTGCGTCTGTCTCAGCTGACATCATCCTGCCAATCAGCCCAAGTCCACAGAAGCAGCAAGAAACTGCAACACACCACCAGAAGTTTTTTGGTGCATTTCTCTCTATGGAGTCCAACAAATGCAACTTAACTACACAATGTAAGGTGGACCAATACATGCGTGTCGTTAGCACAGAGTTTCTCATCACATGTCCTTTCACGCGCTTGTCCGCTTCCTTCAGGAGTCGGCCTTAGCCTTCCACCTGTGTCCACTTCAGGAAAACGCTCCTTCACATGTTTACCCCAGCAAAACACCATCCAACACAACTGACTTTCCAAAGAAACTTTAAGTTTCCACTTCACAGATCTCTGCAATTCCAAGGCCAGCTTGGATGACACAGAGTCCCAGACCAGCCGAAGATACATAGTGAGACCCTATCAAAAAAAAAAAAAATTTAGGAGTAATTTTTCTATTTTATCTACATTTCCACCCTTATTTGTATGACTTCCCATCTTTTTCTGTCTTCTCGTTGTCTGTGGATCAGGGCCCCACCACCCTGACAGAGACCATCCTGACAGAGACCATCCTGACAGAGACCACCCTGACAGAGACCATCCTGACAGAGACCATCCTGACAGAGACCACCCTGACAGAGACCAGCTGTAACTCAGGGCCCCACCACCCTGACAGAGACCATCCTGACAGAGACCATCCTGACAGAGACCACCCTGATAGAGACCACCCTGACAGAGACCATCCTGACAGAGACCATCCTGACAGAGACCACCCTGACAGAGACCAGCTGTAACTCAGGGCCCCACCACCCTGACAGAGACCAGCTGTAACTCAGGCCCCACCACCCTGACAGAGACCATTCTGACAGAGACCACCCTGACAGAGACCACCCTGACAGAGACCACCCTGACAGAGACCACCCTGACAGGACCACCCTGACAGAGACCATCCTGACAGAGACCATCCTGACAGAGACCATCCTGACAGAACCAGCTGTAACATCTCACTTTTATTTCCCTCAGGAATTACATAAACCATGTTAATCTTTTCAAATATTGAAAGATCGACATGTTAGATGTCATTGTTCATCACGTTTTTAATATTTTACCCTTGTCCCTTTTGTTTCTCTTTCCATGGTTGGAATCAGTCCAGGAGCTCAGTGTGCTGGGCTAGCCCTCTTCTACTGCGCCCGGTCCCCACACGTCTTGACTTTCCATTTCCTCTTTTACTTATTATTTTGAGACAGGACCTGTTTTAGTCAGATTTTCTGTTGCTGTGATGAAAACACCATGACCAAAACAGCACGTTGTAGAGGAAAGAGTTTGTGGAGCTTACATTTCCAGATCCTGGTCCTTCACTGGAGGAAGCCAGGACAGAAACTCAAGCAGGACAGGAGCCTGGAGGCAGGAGCTGGTGCAGAGGCCATGGAGGGTGCTGCTCACTGCCTTGTTCCCCATGGCTTGCTCAGCCTGCTTTTTTTCAGTAATTTATTTATTTTATGTCTTGACCACAGTTTCCCCTCTCTCCTCTCCCCCCAGTTCCTCCCTGCCCCCTTCTCGTCCCTACACCTGCCCACTCCTCCTCTGTTTCTTTTCAGGCAAGGCCAGGCCTCCCGTGCATATCAGCTAGCCATGGCATGTCGATGTGTAGTAGGGCTAGGTGCACCCCCTTCTATTAAGACTGGGCACGGCAACCTAGTAGGAGGAAAGGGCCCAAGACAGGTAGCAGAATCAGAGACAGCTCCTGCTCCTGCTGTTCACAAGAAGACTCAGCACAACTGTACCATATGTGCAAAGGGCCTAGGTCAGTCCCTTGCAGGCTCCCTAGTTGGTAGCTCATTTTCTATGAGCCCCTATGAGCCCAGATTGATGGATTCTGTGGGTTTTCTTGTGGTGTCTTTTACTCCTTTGGCTCCTACAACGCTTGCTCCTCTGTTCTGCAGGATTCCCCAAGCACCGCCTCATGTTTAGCTGTGGGGCTCTGCATCAGTTTCTATCAGTTGCTGGGTGAAATGTCTCTGATGGCTAGACACCAAACTGAATGTAGCAGAATATCATGAGGGATCATTGACATTTTTGTTGTTGATGTTTTGCCAGTCTTGCTTGGTTCTATCCTAGGTCCTTGGGTTATCCAGGCTCTGGATGCTGGCCATCCAGGTAATCCAGGTAGGATCCCTGTTGTGGTGTGGGTCTTGAACTGGACAAATCATTGGCTAGTCAGTCCCTCAATCTCTGTTCCACCTCTGTTGCACATCCTGTAAGCAGGACAAATTGTAGGTCGAAATTGTGGCTGGGTTGAAGTCCCAGTCCTTCCACTTAATGTCTTGCCTGGTTACAGGACATGACAGTTCAGGCTCCACGTCCCCCATTTTTGGGAGTTTTAGCTAGGGTCCCCCTCATAGATTCTTGGCAGCTTCCATTGCCCTAAGTTTCTCGCTCATCCCAGCAATGCTCCCTGTTTCAATTGTCTCTCCAGTACTCTCTCAGTCAGTCCTCCTCCCACCTGATCCCTCCTGTCACCATCCCCTGCCCATCAGCAATGTCTATTCTATTTCTCCTTCCCAGTGAGATTCACACCTTGAGCCTCCTTGTTGCTTAGTTTCTTTGAGTCTGTGGACCGTAACTTGGTTATCCTTTACTTTACGGCTAATCTGACTAAAACAGGTCCTGTCTCAAAATAATAAGTAAAAGAGGAAATGGAAAGTCAAGACATGTGGGGACCGGGCGCAGTAGAAGAGGGCTAGCCCAGCACACTGAGCTCCTGGACTGATTCCAACCACGGAAAGAGAAGCAAAGGGAACAAGGGTAAAATATTAAAAACATGATGGACAATGACATCTAACATGTCGATCTTTCAATATTTGAAAAGATTAACATAGAAGCCATACAGTAAAGGATGACCTTTATTATTTAGAAGTGAGAACATGCCATGTGTGTCTTTCTGGGTCTGGGTTACCTCACTCAGGATGACGTTTTCTAGTTCTATCCATGTAGCTGCAAAATGCATGATGTCCTAGTGGATTTCTGGTTTCTATTTCTTTTATGCAGAGGCTGCCCAGAGCTTTTGAGATGGAAAACACTATAGGAAGACTCCTGCCAGTCCATGTGCTGGCCTTAAGAGTTCCAGGGAAGAACTCCGTAGGGTAGTGAAATAGGAATCCCTGAACTTTCTGTAGGCGTTCTGGTGGCTTTGCATCCAAAGCACTGCATGATGATAATGTTGCCAGTATCTTGCATATCCTGAGTAAGAATACCAAGATGCGGTAGCCCTCCATTTTGATGCCATTGCTGCTATCTCAGATTGAAAAAAAAAAAAAGTTCAAGTGGGAACTCGTGGGCATGCAGCTTGCAGATCTCTTTCAGGTGGTGGGGGAGAGCTACTTTTTTAAGTTAATGTTGTATCCAGCCATTTTGTGAAAGTGTTTAAAGGTGTTATGTGGTAGAAGTTTTGGGGTCATTTATGTATACTATCATATAATCTGCAAATATACCTTGACTTCTGCCTTTCCAATTTGTAGCCCCTGGATCTCCTTTAGTTGTCATATTGCTCTAGCTAGAACTTAAGGTACTCTATTGAATACATATGGAGAGAATGGACAGCCTTGTCTTGTCTGATTTTAGTGGAAATGCTTCAGGTCTCTCTTCATTTAATTTAATATTGGCTATTTGCTTGTTGTAAATTGTCTTTATTAAGTTTAGGTACATGCCTTGTATCCTTGATCTCTCCCAGATTTTTATCATGAAGGGGTGTTGGATTTTGTCAAAGGTATTTTCAGCATCTAATGAGATGATCATGTGGGGTTTTTCTTTTCAGTTTGTTTACGTGGTGTATAAATTGACAGATTTTCATATGCTGGACCATCCCTGCATCTCTGGGATGAAGCCTACTTGATCGCGGTAGATGATAACTTTGATGTGTTCTTTGATTCAGTTTGTATTTTATTGAATATTTTTACATCTATGTTCATAAGGGAAACTGGCCTGAAATTTTCTTTGTTTAGTCTTTGTGTGGTTTAGGTATCAAGGTGACTGTGAGCTGATTAAGTTGGCAGTGTTCCTTCTGTTTCGATTTTGTGGAATAGTTTGAGGAGTGAGCTCTTCTTTAAAAGTCTGGTAAAATTCTGAGCTAAAACCATCTGGCTTGGGCTTTTTTGGTTGGGAGACTTTTAATGACTGCTTCTATTTATTTATTGGTTATGGGACCATTTAAATTGTTTGCCTGATCTTGATTTAACTTTGGTAAGTGATATCTATCAAGAAAATCATCCTTTTTAAAAAATAATTTCCAGTTTTGTGGAGTACATGCCTTTGAAATAAGACCTAATGATTCTTTGGGTTTCTTCAGTGTCTGTTGTTGTGTCCCATGGGTTAGGGTGCGATTTAAGCTTTAGTAATGTTTCGTTTACAAATGAGGGTGCCCTTGCATTTGGGGCATAGGTGTTCAGAATTGAGAGGTCATCTTGTTGGATTTTTCTTTGATGAGTACAAAGTGCCCTTCCCCATCTCTTTTGATTAATTTTGGTTGAAGATAATGATGGATATTCTCAGTTGTCAACTTGACTATATCTGGAATGATCAAGAATCCAGAAACAAAGGGTACACCTGTAATCTGGCTCTTAAGGCAAGAAAACACAAGCTTTTGATCCAGATCTTGAGGTATACCTTTAATCTGGGCCATGCCTTCTGCTGGACTCATAAAGACAGTGGAAGAAGGAAGGGTTTGTTTGTTCTTCACCTGCTTGCACTCACTTTGCCAGCACATGCATTAACATTTACTTCTTTAAGATTCCAGTTTATACAGAAGACCAACTAGAATACCCAGCCTCATGGAACTGAGAAACTACTAGATTCTTGGACTTTCCATTCACAACTGGCTATTGTTGGATTTGTTGAACTGAAGCTTGTAAGTCATTCCAATAAATTCTCAATATGTATATGTACATATATACACGTACGTGTGTGTGTGTGTGTGTGTGTGTTTCTATTGCTGTGAAGAGACACCATGACCAAGGCAACACTTACAAAGAACAACATTTAATTGAGGCTGGCATAAAGTTTCAGAGGTTCAATCCATTATCATCATGGCAGAAAGTATAGCAACATCCAGGTAGACATGGTGCTGGAGAGTCTTGATCCAAGAACCAAGAACCAAGAGTCTTGATCCAAAGGCAATAAGGAGAGACTATTCTACAGGCAACCAGCAGGAGGGTCTTTTCTGCACTGGGAAGAACAAAGTCCACCCCTACAGAGACACACTTCCTCCACCAAAGCCACACCTATTCCAACAAGGACACACCTCCTAAGAGTGTCACTCCCTGAAGGCCAAGCATTCAAACACATAAGTTTATGGGGGCCAAGCCTATTCAAACTACTACAGTGTGTGTGTGTGTGTGTGTGTGTGTGTGTGTGTATATATATGTGTGTGTGTGTGTGTGTATATGTGTGTGTGTGTAATTTATATATATATATATATGTATATTATGATATATGGAATTTGTTTATAGAAAGAGAGGAGGGGGAGAAAGATTGATTCCATAAATTCTGTGGTTCTAGAGAACCCTGACTAATGCAAAGGTCTATTTTATTAAATATCAGGATGGCTACACCAGCTTACTTTGAAAATTGTTTCCAGCTCTTTACTCTGATGTAATGCCTATCTTTAATATTTAAGTGTGTTTCTTTTCTTTCTTTCTTTTTTCTTTTCTTTTCTTTTTTTTTTTTTGATACTTTATTTACATTTCAAATGTTTTCCCCTTTCCAGGTCTCCTGTTTGGAAACCCCCTATCCCATCTCCCCTCACCTGCCTCTATAAGGGTATTCACCCACCCACCCACCCACTCCCATCTTCCCTCCCTGGCATTCCCCTATACTGGGGCATCTAACACCCTCAGGCCCAAGGGCATCTCCTCCCCCTGATGGCCAACAAGGCCCTCCTCTGCCACATACGTGGCCAGCACCATGGGTCCCTCCATGTGTACTCTTTGGTTGGTGGTCCAGTCTCTGGGAGCACCGGGGGTTCTGGCCAGTGGACACTGTTGTTCCCTCCATGGGGCTGCCAACTCCCTCAGTTGTTTCTTTTTCTTTTTTTTTCCTTTTTTTGATACTTTATTTACATTCCAAATACAGCTGTTTCTTATACGCAACAGAACGATGGACCCTGCTTTTGCATCCGTTCTGTTAGACCACATCTTTTTATTAGAGAATTGAGTCCATTGATGTTGAGAGATATTAATAACCAATGGCTGTTGATTCCTGCTACTTTGCTCTTAGTGGTGGTAGTGTGTGTGTGTGTGTGGGTGTGTGGGTGTGTGGGTGTGTGTATGTGTGTGTGTATGTGGTGTGTGTGTGGGTATGTGGGTATGTGGGTGTGGGGGGGGGTGTGGGGTGTGTGTGTGTGTGTGTGTATGTGTGTGGGTGTGTGGGTGTGTGGGGTGTGTGTGTGTGTGTATGTGGTGTGTGTGTGGGTATGTGGGTATGTGGGTGTGTGGGGGGGGCGTGGGGGTATGGGTGTGGGTGTGCCCTTTCCTTCTTTAGGTTTTGCTGATATGAAATTATTTGTCTACTTTGCTTTCTTGGTGTAGTTAACCTCCTGTGTTGGACTTTTCCTTATCTTCTGTAGGGCTGGATTTGTGAATAGATATTGTTTAACTTTAGTTTTGTCATGGAATGTCTTGTTTTCTCCATCTACGGTGATTGAGAGTTTTGCTAGGTATGGTAATCTGAGATGTTATCTGTGATCTCTTAGGGTCTGTATGACATCTGCCCAGGATCTTCTAGCTTTCATAGTCTCTGGTGAGAAGTCTGGTGTGATTCTGATAGGTCTGCCTTTATGTATTTCTTATGTTTCCCTTCTTGCTTTGAATATTCTTTCTTTGTTCAATACATTTAGTGTTTTAGTTATTATGTGGCAGTAGGACTTTCCTGGTATAATCTATTTGGTGTTTAGTAGGCTTCTTGTACATTTATAGGCATCTCTTTCTTTAGGTTAGGGATATTTTCTTCTATGATTTTGTTAAATACATTTTCTGGAGTTCTGAGCTGGCAATCTTCTCTTCTTCTACTCCTATTCTTAGACTTGGTCTTTCCATAGTGCCCAGATTTCCCCAATGTCTTGTGTCAGGAACATTTTAGATTTAACATTTTCTTTGACCAATGTATCAGTTTTTTCCTATCTTATCTTCTATGCCCGAGATTCTGGTCCATCTCTTATATTCTTTTTGTGATGCTTACATATGCTTACATATGTAGCCCCTCTTCTCTTCCAGAGGTTTTCCCTCTCCAGGATCACCTCAGTGGTTTCTTTTGTTGCTTCTCTTTCCATTTTTAGGTCTTGAACAGTTTTATTCATTTCTTTCATCTGTTTGGTTGTATTTTCCTGGGTTTCTTTAAGAGATTTGCTCATTTCTTCTTTAAGAGCCTGTATCACCTTCATAAGAATGGATTTAAGGTCATTTTTTTCATGTTTCAACTGTGTTTGAATATCCAGGGCTTGCTGTAGTAGGATACCAGGGCCCCAGTGGTGCCATATTGCCCTGGCTTTTGTTGATTGTGTTCTTACAATGGCCTCTAGTCATCTGGGTTTAGGGATGTTATAGGCTTAGGTGCTGATTACAGAGTTCACCCTCGTTAGATGGATTTCTGGGGTGTTTTCCCTTGGTTTCTGCTTCTTCTCTGATCTTTTGGCCTGAGTGAACTCAGTGTCTGGTGACCACTGATTCTTCAGATACAGTAGGAGGTTTCCATTGGGGTTTTTGTGATCAACATTGTCTCTAGAATTCCAAGTACCTGTGTGCCTCTGGAAAAGCGTTAGTCTTCTGCCAAAGTTGTGAGCCAGAATATGGAGCCCAGAGGAAGGACTACAGTTAGGGACTGTTGGGTGTGCTTTAAGGAAAGTTGTCAGGAAGAGGGCAGTGTCTTAGCTGGAGTCCCTAGTGTCATCAGCCTGCTGTCTTATAGAACCTAGAATGACTAGCCCAGGGATGGCACCACCCACCATGGACTGGGCCCTGCCCCATTGTTCATTAATTGAGAAAATGCCATGTAGCTGGATCTCATGGAGGCATTTCCTCAACTGGGGCTCCTTTTTCTCTGGTGAATCTAGCATGCATCAAGTTGACAAACAAAACCAGCTAGTACAGGGTCTAAGTTGCCAAGGCTGGCCCTACATTCACTCAGTAGTCCAAGCTGACCTGGAAATCAAAATCTTCCTGCATCACCCTCCCAAGTAGCCTGTGGCTCTTTGACCACATCTTCTAACACTCCTTTACCTTAAATGGAACATCACTGTCTCCTCATGCTGTGCAAACCAGATGGATAAATGGAAGGATGGATGGATGGAAGGATGGATGGATGGATGGATGGATAGATAGATGCAATACATATATATACACACACACACAGAGAGACAGATGAGTGATAGATGTATGATAGGCAGGTGATAATAGATACATAGATGATAAATAGATGACTGATAAATAGAAGATAGATGATACATTATTGAGAAATGATACATATGTAGAGATAGGTGATCAATAAATAGATAGTATAATAAATTATAGATAGGTCATTGACCAATAGATGATAGAATGAAATATGATAGATGACAGACAGGCAGGCAGACAGACAGAAAGAAAGAAAGACATATGCTAAATGCTAAATAGATGAAACGTGTACAGTCCCAGGGCATGGCATGCACTAAGCAAGTGTTCTACCACAGAGCATCAACCCTAGCCCCTAGAAGTTAAGCTTTTGTGCATGTGTGCCCTTAGAAAAATGAAGATAAAGGGGAAAACCAGCTCTCCTAGGCCCTGCTCTCACAAGAAAACAAGTGAAGACTTTTAAGTTGCCAGCTGCCACTGGCTTTGAGTTAATCATCTAAGTTACCCAGAGCTGAGAGATAAAAATGTTTTCCAAAGTCTTCTGGGAGGAATTTCAGACTCAGAGGCCCCACCTCCCAGAACTATTAATTCGCCACCTAACAAAAAATCTGAGAGATAAAAAATAGGGTCCTGACGCAATGGCATCCCCCAGGAGCTCTACCTTCAGGGAGCATTTTTAATGACTTCTTAGAGCAAATGAGTAATTTTAGCAGAGAAGCCGGTCTCTGAAAGGTTTGTCAGAAAGGTTCTAGAACAAAGTGCAGGCAAGTGTGTGTAGACCTGGGCAGGTAGGAGGCTGGCCAGGGACTTGGAGACTCCTGAGTATCTCTGTACAAATAGAAAGGACTCTATTCAGTTTCTAATATTCAGTTTCATGAATGGGCCAGGTTTGAGGATACACAGGCATTTTCAGGGGTGAGTCTCATTTGATTGTTTTTTCTGTGTTAGGTGCGCATGTATGTGTGCACTGTGCATATGTGTGCACTGTGCATATGTGTGCATTGTGTATGTGCCATGGTACCCACATGGAGGTCAGAGGACAACTTGCAAGAATTAGTTCTCTCCTTTGGGTCCTGGGGATTGAACTCAGGTCATCAGGCTTGGCAGCAAGTCCCCTTTACCACTGAGCCATCTCCATGGTCCTTATTCAGTATCATTTAATTACATTACTGTGAGCCTGGACATACCATATGCCTTTTTTAGAAGTCCACCCTTGAGCTTGCACAGAGTTGCAGGACTAAGAAGATGAAATCCAGACAACTGCTGAGGGGGTCACACCCAGAACACTTGAGACAAGGCCTTTTGTCACCTGTGCAGACCACTTTGGGCTCACGGGAATTTTTTATTTTATCTTTCATTATGTGTGGTGAGGAAGGTTTTGCAGTTGCGCTCAGGTGCCCTCAGAGGCCAAGGCATGGAATCCTCTGGAGCTGGCTGTATGCTGCCTGTTGTGGGTTCTGGGAACCAAACTTAGGTCCTCTGCAAGAGGGATACATGCTTTGATCTACTGAGCCATCTCTCCAGCCCCACAGAGTAATATTCTAAATACCACTTATGGTTGGTTTGAATTTAAAAGCACATAAACTCCAGGGTGGGTAGAGCCTTCTTTCTCCATTTGAATTTCAAAGAAATTAAAACAATTTTGTGGAACTGAGGCTGTAGGTCAGTTACAGAGTGCTTGTGGCTCAGTGGGTAGAGTGGTTGTGGCTCAGTGGGTAGAGTGCTTGTGGCTCAGTTGGTAGAGTGCTTGTGGCTCAGTTGGTAGAGTGCTTGCCTAGCATGCACAAGTCCTGGGGTCCATCTCCAGCATGACATCAGCTAGAAAGATACATGTTTGTTCCAAGCACTTGGGAGACAGGGGGATCAGGACTTCAAAGTCAACCTTAGCTACATAGTGGTGAGTTCAAGGCCACCCTGATTACAGGAGAATGTCTCAAAAATGAAAAATAGGTAAAAATTCCATAAATGCAGAGTCTCCTGAGCCTGGGGCTGCTGGAATGGAGGGAGGAGCTGAAGAAGGCTCTCTTGGCATGGAGCCAAGCCTGGCACCACCCCTCGTCCTGTTCTCAGCATCAGACTTAAACTTAACAGCAAGGGGGACAATGTGAAAGGAAAGACTGGTAAACCCAATCCAAGAGACCGGTGACATGGGGCTGTCACCCAGCTACCCAGAGGCTGAGGCAAGAGGATTGTGAGTTTAAAGCCTGCCTGGGGTAAAGAGTGAGTTCCAGTCTAGCATGGGAAAGTTAGTGAGATCCTGTTTCAAAGGGAAAAAGGAAAAGAGGGTCAAAGGCCGCAAGATGCCTCCGTGGTAAAGGAGCCTGCTGCCAAGCCTGTGGCCGGGGTAGGAATAGCCGGCTCCAACAAGCTGTCCTCTGACCTATACCTGTGGGCTGTGGCACACCCGGCACACGGGTGTATGAGAGAGCA
>JADRCH010000285.1:201679-224116 GCA_019843965.1 Rhynchomys soricoides
TACCTGTGGGCTGTGGCACACCCGGCACACGGGTGTATGAGAGAGCAGAAGGGGTACCTGTGGGCTGTGGCACACCCGGCACACGGGTGTATGAGAGAGCAGAAGGGGTACCTGTGGGCTGTGGCACACACCCGGCACACGGGTGTATGAGAGAGCAGAAGGGGGGGGGGGGACACAAGAAAAGTCCAAAGAGGCCTGGGAGAGAACCTGCCCATATGCAACTCCCAGTCTGGTTCTGAGGCAGGGACCATTCACCCTGAGGAACCCAGCACTCCATCTGAACAGAGGAAATAATCCCCAGGGTGGTGGGGGAGGGTGCTGAGTGAATGAAGGGGCTTGCCCAGTGGCCAATGACTTGAGTTGGATCCCCAGGACCCATGTAAAGGGGGAAGGAGAGAACTCTGCAAAGTTGTCCCCTAACCTTCACACACTCTTCAAACACACACAACAAGAAAACTGCAAAAAGAGCCCTCCCAGGACCTACACCCACCCAGCCTAACTGCAGAGGGTGGATTTGATGCATAGAAGCATGAATTTTCTAAGGCATTGCCCAAGGCAACCTTTGTCCCCTCACACACAGAGAAGACCTCACAGGGGCAGGAGAAAAGGCCCAGAGGTTAAGAGCATTTACTGCTCTTTGCAGAAGACCTGAGCTCAGTTCCCAGGACCCACATCAGAGCAGATCACAACCACCTGTAAGTCCAGCTCCAGGGATCCAGCGCCCTCTTCTGGCCTCCGTAGGTACTGCACACAATGTACACACACACATGTGCACACACGAGCAAACACACACACACACACACACACACACACACACACACACACAGACCTCTATGTGTAATTGATAGTAAAAGCTTTTTTAAATGCTATTGCAAATGCAACCTGAAAGAGATTCCAGACCCTGGTGGAGGTGCACTTTCCTAGACAACTCATTAGCAGTGGGGCCACCCAAACACTGTAGGAGGTGAGAGGAAGTGAAGGAAATGTACAGTTAAATGTCTCAGGGTCTATAACTGGTAAGTCATTGAGACATCCTCAGGTGTTCTTCATGGCAGGGCCTAACAACCCGCAGCCAGCAGTCCTGAGCTCACCTTGTGTTCCTGACAGTCTACTCTCTGAGGTAAACCAGAGCCAACCTGCATGCTCCCTTCTCAAGATAGAGCCTGCATGGCCGCCTCTGACAGTGTATACCCATCAGCTGAGAAGACCCAGAACAGATTCAGGTGAGTTCTGTGAGGGGTTTAGGGTCAGGGGACATGGGGCAAAGACATCCATGGACAGAACGGGAGGCAGTTTCTGCCCTGGAACAGGAAGAATTTTTATTTTTATTACATGTTAATTTTTTATAGTCACACCACATATGTAGAGGCAAAGAACAACTTTTGGGAGTCACCAGAAGGATATAACTCAGATTCTCAGGTTTGGCGATAAGGTCCTTTATTTGCTGAGCCATCTCTCTCCCCTGGGAAGAAAAATTAAACAGAGATGCAAAAAGTGGCATGATTCGGGCAGAAGAGCAAGGGCTGACCTGGGAAAGCAGGCTTGACTTAGTCCCAGGGACCAAACTCAGGTCATCAAGCTTGCCAGAAAGCCCCTTTACCCACTTAGCCGTCTTGCCAGCCCTCATCTACCTTAAAATGTCAGTGGTGCCAAGGTTCAGAAATGTCCCAATGAAAACCTACGAGTTCCTTATTACAGCAGCTTGCTGTGGGGCATAAAGTAAGTGCTTACTATTTTTATGATACTGGGAATGGGATCCAGGGCTTACCACACACTAAGCAAGCTTCCATTCTGCCAACTATTTGAATGTTTACATTTCTTTAACTATACAAATAACACTTAAGAACTTAATTCAAAAATGCAAGCTCCTTCACCCAGGGCAGCACACCTGTACCCTCAGCTTCACAGGAGGCTGAGGGAGATAAGACTGTGAATCACAGTTCACCTGCCACACAGGAAGATACAGGGAGAACAGTCATCTTTACTATCATCTCATTGGGTAAACTGGACCCCCTTCCTGTCTTCTTACATCACACACTGGCCTTCCAATGTCTCCTGTGATGTCATACGTTTTACCCCGAGCCCTTGGTCCATAGCTTTCTCCCCCCAAAGCACACACACCATAAAAACTAGAATTGCTTTTCCCTCCCGGGCTTTGAAACCTACACCATCCCTGCCTTCTTGGCCTGGAACTGGCAGTAAAGACATCCCTTGAACTACTTTGTGTGAGCTATGGCCTGTGACTCTCAGGGTCTCCGCAGCAGTTGTTGCAGATGGACAGAAACCACAGGGATGTGGGAATCTTGATGCCCAGTGGATCCAGCCAGAGCAAGGGGGAGTCTGGTTCTGACGGTTGGCTGAAAAGTGGCAGCCTTGGATAGTTGTGATTGGCAGCTGAAGTAGGTGCTGTGGGCTCAAGAACTTGTGATTGACAGCTGAAGAGGATGGGGTAGGCTCAAGTACTGGTGATTGACAATGGAAGTGCTTGGGATGTGAACTTGTGATTGACAGCTGAATTGAGTATCTTGGCAACTGACTGGGATAAAGGAGAGCTCTGGGATGGAGCCCTCAGTCTATGAGTCTTTGACTGCTGTGTGATAAGAGTGTGCCCAGGGGTGGTGTCCTATGTAGGACCAGAGACTCTCCACTTGGTCAGAGGCAGCTGTGCTCTGAGTGTTCAGAAAGAAACAATCTAACTGTCGTCCTCCCTAAATGGTCTCCACAGCCTTTTACCGGCCAGGGAAAGCTGGGTACCAGCCCTCCTGGGAACCACAGCACCATGTTTCCCCCTCTGCACCCCATCAAACTCTAGGAGTTTAAAAACCATTTTAAAGTGTCTTTATGTCATCAGCAGGGAGGGGACAGAGGCACAGCCCCAAGTCACTCACACTGGCCGAAGGAGTTCCTTAATTTTTTTTGTTAAGATTACTGATTGACTCTGTGTGTGTGTGTGTGTGTGTGTGTGTGTGTGTGTGTGTGTACTGGGAAGAAATTTTATGCTGTCTGCAAGAGCAATGTCTACTCCTGCCCACTTGGTCATCTCTGCAGCCCACATTCTCTTCATGTTTCAGTGGACCTCACTCGGGCAAACCCAGGACCTGTGATTTAAGTCAGGCTCTTAAATATCGAAAGAGGGCGAGCAAAAGGCCGAGTGGGTAAAGGTGTGCGTGACAAGCCCGCGTGACAAGCCCGTTCCAGCAATCTGTCCCAACCCAGCGTCCACAAGTGGAAGGAAAGAATGAGCTGCACAACACTGTGCTCTGACTTCCACATGCACACATGCAAACCCACAGTCAGGCACGTAGAAGGCGCGCGCACACACACACACACACACACACACACACACAAACACACACATACACACACACCAGAATGGCATGGGTGTGGGCTTCTCTGCAAAAGACACCGTTCACTGAGATGGTTCTGCCGTTATTCTTAATCACCGAAGGTTAAAGAAAAGGAGGAAGTTCCTCAGAAAGGAAGGGGACGCACTCATGAGTGGATACCACAGAAGAGTCACAGTGAGCTTCTCAGCACCCACTGTACAAACCAGTTTGGTGGCTCTCAAACTACAACTCAAAAGATTGTTAGGAAAATTGGTTGTCTTTTTCCCCCCTCTCTCTATCTTGATAAGTGTGATTGTTTAGGCTGGATCCAGGTTGCCTTGGGTGGAATTATAATCTGATAAACCCCTGGACCACTGGGGTTGCACAAAGAAGTGAGGATGTGCCTTTTCCTGTAAATGGTGAGAGTCCTAGGAATGTGCATGCTTCCTGCCTGTGAGGAAGCAGGTGGTAACTGTCAGGATTCTTGCTTCCCAGCCAGACTCCTCCTTTCTCTACATCCTTCGATGTCACATATTGTCCTGCGATTGAACAAGACAGACATTTTAGCTTATTTGGTTCCTTTAACATTTAATGGACAGATAAAGTTGTGCATATTTAAGACGTGCATCTTTCTGATTTACATATGCATTGGGTTGTGGTTATTATGAACAGTTTAATTAACACACTGATCTCCATCTAAGCTTTCCCTGGGGTGCCTTATAAAGGCTCAGACAGCCATTAGCTGCTTAGTCAGCCCCTGGTGACCCCTCCTCCAGCAGCTGCTTAGTCAGTCCACGGTGACCCCTCTTCCATTCACTGCTCTGTTCTTGTGGTTGGTTGCTTTGTTGGTTGGTCTGAAAGTAGTCAACAGGTTGGTTGGGTTGGGGACCTTTGTTGGGTTTTGTTTTTTAGGGTTATTTATTTAATTTCATGTATGTAAGTGTTTTGTCAGCATCTATGTCTATACACAATGTACATGCCTTGTACTCTCAGTGACCAGAAGAGGGCACTGGATCCTCTGGAACTGGAGTTACCAATGGTTGTGAGCACCATGTGGGTGCTGGGAACCCAGGGCCTCTGTAAGAGCAGCCACATGGGTTTGGAAGTTCTGTTGCATTGTGGTTGGTTGGTTGTCAGTTGAATTTGGGTTTTGTTATTCTTATGGCTGGCTGATTGCTTGGTTTAATTTTGTGTTTCTCTTCCTACTGTTGTTGGCTGGCTGGCATGGGCTGTTGATCTCTGAGACAGAGTCTCATTCTATAGCCAAGGCTAGCCTCAAACTCATGGCAATCCTCCTGCCTCAGCTTCCTGAGTACTGAGGTTATAGGCATGCTCCATTACACTCAACCCAGTTTTCTGTCTCTGGTTGTGGTTGACTGTTCCAGTTTCCGCATGAAAGTGATGGTGGCAGGTAGCTGTCTTCTGCGCCTGGTTTACATCACTTAAGGTCACACTCTTAAGAGGTTTACTAAGAAATAAAAACACAAGGAATAAAAATTTCCAATTCCCAGGAGCCAAACTGGGGGCCTCAGAGGAAGCCACTGGCAACAGGCTGTTGATCGGTGACAGAGGAAGCCACTGGCAATAGGCTGTTGATCGGTGATGACCCTGACTTAGGGAGGATAAGTCTGAAGCTCTGAGTCAGCTTCTGAGACACTTGGCCAGAGGAGATAACAAGGCCAGAACAAAGCTGGTTACTGAAACTCTGCAAGGTCAACCAATCAGAATTGTGCTATTGTCACTGCTTTGCCCCCTACCAATCATATTAGAGGTTACCTAACCCTTCTAGAAGATTCCCCTAGCCCTGCATAAAAGGAGGCCTGCAAATCCCTCAAGTCATCCACATTTTGATGAATGGTTGACCCCCTACATGTTGGTAATTTCTGCAGAATAAAAACTCTTTGCCTTTGCATACTATTTGAGTCTGGGATTTCCTCCAGTGACTCTTGGGCCCTAACATCCTCAAGGTTCACCCACACTGTCCCTGTAGTAATGGTTATTAATAAATCCCAGCAGTGGTTTGATACCTGCCTCAATAGTCTAGGTTCCCAAATGAAAAACACACACAGCCTTTATATTTTAATATGCCTTAATCAACACAATAGATGGGCCACTGCATAATCTCCACTGTTGTTAGAATCTACCTCCTGCCGATAATCCCAAATTACTACTTACTAAATTCTGTGTTCTATCTTGGCTGCTCTAGGCCCCATTAGGCAGCCCTCTGGGCCATGCTCTCCTGACTCCTTCACACGATGGCTATACCTCTCTGTCCTGCACTCTTCTCAGGTCTGGTGTCTGTCCTCTCCTCCACACTCTCCTGGCATGGCAGATCTCCTCCTCTCCCTCCTCCTGGTCCCAAGCCTGGGAAATCCTAAAATCCTGCCTCTGTCTGTCCTTCCCAGCTACTGGCTGTTGGCATCTTTATTTACCAATCAGGACCAATGGGAGCAGGTTCCCGGAAGCTACATGCAGATACTCTCATGCAAGCAGTTTTTGGGGAACATAATTAGCATTCATAAAACAAGCAGCTACAGTCCCAAATGGCAGGGTGTCCTTTTTGTGGCTGAGTAATCGTCCATTAGAAGCATACATCTCATGCATGCAATATCAGTCTTCATCAACCCTCCATTGACATGGGTTATTTTCTGCCTTAGTTCCTATGGCTGATGATTCAGTTAACTAGGAGGAGCAGATCTGTCTTACACACACTGACTTTGTTGTCTTTGGATATTTACCCACTACCAGGACTGCTGGATCCTACAGTGGTTTGCTTCTATTATCTGAGGAAGTTCCAGAGAGCTGCCATGTGGCAGCCAAGCCTTGTTGTCCTTGACTCCTTTGGATAAATCCTGAGGGGCTCAGCTGAATCACATAGTAATTCTAGTTCCAGCTTTTCAGAAAGCCTCAGACTGTCTTCTATGGTAGCTTTATTGGTTTGCACTCCACAGTGTAAAAGAGTCCCCACATCCTCACCAGCGTTTGCTATTTTCTTGGTGACAGCCCCTCTCCCTGGGGTGAGGTGGAGTCTCCATGTCCCTTTTGGATTGGGTTTAGAGTCAGGGTCTCACATAGTCCTGACTGTCTTTGAATTCCTGACCTTCCTGCCTCAGTCTCCCAAGTGCTGGAATGACAAGCATTGTGTGACGTTATTACTGGGGACATGAACAAATGTCTATTCACTGCAGATAGGAACCTGACAACAGTCCAAATTACAGGTATCACTAAGATTCAACTTGGTGAACCATGAGTCTTATTGGGGTTACATACAGGAGTATGGATGAGGGTTACTTAGAGAAGCAAAAATTACTCCAAAAACAGCTTTATCACTGAAGTCCACCCCAGCATGGTGACAGCTCACAGAGCTGGGAGCTCACTGCACAGCTTGAGGGCAGCTCAACAGGCTAGAGACTGTCCCTTCCTGGTGCCTCAGTCAGTCTAAACACCTTCCAGGCAGCTCAGCTGGTCTCTCAGCAGGCCTTGTACCTTAGTCACACTTGAGGAAGGAAGAACCTAGTGGATCTTGTCACTCTGGGAGACTTCCAGAAACCTTTGAGTTGTTTACTTCCTGTGTTTAAGGAGCTCCCCTGGGAGCCAGAAGGTTCCTATCTCAGAGGAACCTGCCAGGCTTTCTGTGCCTCTATGCTCACCTTCTCCATGGACTTTTTGGTTTACGTTTCTCCAGAGGCTGAGGAGGCTGAATGTCATTTTCATGCATTTATTTATCTTTGGTTTTTCTTCTTTGAGAACTTGCCATTCAACCCATGCCCCTGTGTTGACTGAAAGCTTGGTTTCCTTGATTAATGTGTTTTGGGGTCTTCATATAATCAAGAGAGTAACACCTGTCACACAACTGCTGGCAAAGACTCTTCCCCTGTGATGGGCCACTTCCCTCTGAATTGATGGATTCTTTTGTTACATCTATAAGAAGATGTTGGGTTTGTTTTACTCTCTAGTTTCCTTGTTCCTATATCCCCAAAGGGCTCTGAGCTTTCCAGAATCATCTCCTTGGTTTTTTCATCCCCAGGTTTCTTTTTATGTTTTCAATTTGTTTCTTATTTATGTGGATATGTCTATGTGTGGGTATGTGCACATGTGCACTGTGCAGTGCCCATGGAGGCCAGCAGAGGGCATTGGGTCCCCTGTAGCTGGAGTTATGTATAGTTTTAAGCCACCATGTGGGTGCTGGGAACCCAACTCTAGCCTTTAGCAAAAACAACAAGCACTGATGATCAGTGAACCATCTCTCCTGCCTCCAGCCTCCAAGTTTCCATGCATCCTTTAGTGACAAAGACATGTAAGAGAGTAAATAACTGTCATCAGCACTCCAGGGAGTGAAGGAATGTGTGCTGTAGCTTTTCCTGGGAGAGTGAACAAATGTCTGTTCACCCCAGATAGAGCACCTATCTCAACAACTCTTCTCAAGTCTATCCTGGGAACCAGTGGGTGTTCGGTTTTGTTGTTGTTGTTTGGTTTTGTTTTGTTTTTGTTTGTTTGTTTGTTTGTTTTGGTTAGGTCTTCAGGAGGGGAGGACTCCCAAGACCAGGAAAAGGGGGAGATCTCACCCTCAGAAACAGGCAGTAGACAGGGAAACAAGCTGTTGGTTGACAGAAGTACTTATCTGGAGTTTGTTGATCTGTGAGAGGCGGATCCAAGTCTCATGACTCTCTGAAGCTTACAAGAATTTTTATAAGTTTACAAAAAAGAATAAATAAAAGTTTTAGATCTATTAGCATCACCACTGTTTGTAATTTGTACTGAAACCACATTTTTTAAAAAGGCAGCAGACTCATGCCTTTGAGTCAAAGTAAAAGCTTAGGGACCCCCAAAAAATTGATTTGGAGTTAAAAGCATTAATACTTTTTCTTCTGTCCAGAGGAGTGGATATAGAGATTAGACAGAGATGTTTCTAGCATGGTTGAGAAGTACTTTTAAGTCTATACTTAGAAGACAACCAAAGAAAATTCTGAGCTTGATTATGACCATAGGAACACTGCTTTCCCAGAGCCACAGTAATAGCTAGTCAGAGCTCCAGAGATGAAATGTCCAAACTGTGAGGCTTTGAAGTTTTATTACAACAAGAGCACAGAGAGGGAAAGGAACCTGAAGCATTTCTCAATTTTGATAGACCTTAAATTACTTAGACCCTCACAACTTAAGCCTTAAGCCTTTTCCTTCCATCCACTCCTTTACCATGAGACGCAGGTGTTTGATTACTGACAGCAGTCATTTCAAAGCAAGTTTCTTTAAATAAAGAAATAGTAATATAGATAGATGATTGATTGATAGATAGATAGATAGATTGATAGATAGGTAGATAGATAGATAGATAGATAGATAGATAGATAGACCTATTTTGTGAGTTTATCTGTCATTAAGGTAAACTGTTTGTGTCTGCCTTTCTCAGCAGGAGACCTAGTGGCTCTGGAAAAGTGAGGTCTGACTTTGCATACGAAATGAACTAACCTGGTAGCTGCAGTCTTGGGGAGAGGAGCTGCTTTGCATGCTGTTGTTAACATAAAGCTACAGTCAGGGGTCAACACCGTCATAGATCTGAGAAAGATTAATTATAGCAGGAAGTATAATCCAAATGGCCTCAGTATCAATTAAAATAACAGAGACTTACCACAACCTAGATGGTTTGCTCTATGCTCCCATGGTCTCAGTGGTCTTGATGGCTTCTTTGGGGGCAGAAGTCTTAAGCTATCACAGGACAACATAACATCTTCAGCTGCTGCACAGGGCAACAGCAGCTTTCAGCTGCCAGACCCAGAAGGTCTGAGGGATTTTCCTGTGGAGGAGGAACTTGAAAAAACTGATATACTTTGATGAGACAGAACAGAGCAGTCAACACAACAGTGGCCACAATTTGGGTGGCGCACTAGCAGTGGGTGAGGCATGGGGCAGTTCTTTCCAGTGGTTAGAGTCTGTGCTCCATCATCTTCTTTGGAGACCTTAGGGTTGCTGCTAGGGTCTGGCACTTCTGTTTCTCATGGGAAGCTTTTTCTATTAAACACTTTAAATTCAGCAGATTGAGGATCATTGTCTATTAAACACCTGATTTTAAATAAGTTTTACTTGCTTTTAGTTACTTGCTTTAGGCTTAATCTTGAAAAGGTATATAGGAAGCTAAATAAAGCTTGTAACTAAATGAGTTACATTTGTACTTAGCATGATTATGAGCCTAGTTCTGAAAACATTGAAGAATTTGTTCATTTATGATGACTGAGTACTAACTTGCATGTCTTAATTATTTTGAACAGTTTACAAGTCAGTAATGAGATTAGTATTTTACAGCTTCATCCCTTTTAAGTTTGAGACTTAATTTTGAGTTGAAGATTTAATTGAAGATTCTTTAGTATCAAAACTAAAGTCATATAGCATGTACTTCTTTTTTAACCTTAGTAAAAATGGCTGCCAGACACATGGTTGCTTCCATCCTGATGAGATCATCAGCCAAGATGAAGGTGAGTCAAGTGGTTGCTGATTAAAAACATCTATTTTCCTAAACAAGAGTTGAATCCAAGTTACATATACAGTAAGTAGATCTATTTTTCTAAATAAGAGTTGAATCACATATAGCAAATTAAGATTCAACCTTTTGCTGTAAGTTTTAAACTAAATTTTTATTATAGATTTTTAAGCCACACCCAATAAACTTAGACTACCCTAAGGTGAGAGCATTTACATAAAATAGTCTTAAAAGTTTCTTGAGAGCAGAGTACAGAGAAATCATAAAGACAAAAGATTCTGAAGAGAAAAAAGTAGAGACTTTTGGAATTGTAGAGAAGAAAGTATTTAGAGATCAGAAATTTGGGGATCATTTATTTGTGTGGTGTCAGAAGTTATTTAGATTCGGGAGAATTTGAAGATGGAGTGTGTTACTTTTTGGCCATTGATTGAGCTGTACTGAGGCAGAACTGTTTGCAGTAAGACAGTGAGGTTTTAATGAAATCCCTGAATCCCAGGAGAAAAGGAGAAAAGGTCACAAAATGAACTCCCCAGAGGGAGAGCTTCTGTAAGCTCCAGAAGGGAGCTGAGCCACAGCGAACAATGTAGCCATGAGGGATGAGGGTTACAAATAGAGAGCATTCCAATATTGTTGTAGAGGCCACAACTGCACTGAGAAACTAGGGAGCTAGAGCTCCTAGGGAGAGGTGAGGAAGCTCCGGGAAGGAGAGGTGAAAGCAACCGAAGAGCTAGACTGGGGACCTTTTGGGAAAAGGTAGAGTTCCAACAGAGCAATGGTTCTCAACCCTCCATACACTTCAACCCTTTAACACAGTTCCTCGTGGTGTGGGGACCCCAACCATAAAATTATTTTTGTTGCTACTTCATAACTGTAATTTTGCTACTGTTATGAATTGTAATGTAAACATTTTTGAGATAGAGGTTTGCCAAAGTGGTAGTGACCCACAGGTTAAGAACCACTGAAACAGGCAAAGATGTAAGTCTTGCCCACACGATGGCTGCCCCAGAAAGCATAGGAGGCCTCAGGAGCCAGAAAGGACACTTACCAAGTAGGTGAGAAGAGGCTGGTTAGAGAAGGTTGGCAGAAGTGCTACAGAGGCTGACTCTAGAATTTGAAGTCAGTTTTGGTGGGTGGCAGAAACGAATGACACATGCCTCCCTTAGGAGAGTCTACCAGCAGCTTGGTTCAGAGAGGCTAAGTCCCATGGAAGTCAACTCACACATGCATCTCCCATGTTTAGGTACCAGATGAATGAAGGAAAAAACTGAGGACATGACAGCTCCACAGTATGCTTGAGGTGAGGGTCTGTTGTGTGAGGATGAGTCCAGCCAGAGGCACCTGGAAAAGTCCAAACTGAACAGGGCAATGAGAGGAGGGGTGGCAGAGTCTGCTTTTAAACAGACATTGAAATGGTAAGCCACTGACTAGGTCTTGTTAAAACCTAACATTTCTTCAGGTGATTTATATAAACATGGGAGACTCAGTCACTTCCAGACAGCCTTGACAAAGTGGATAACAACTCAACAAAGCTGCATCTCTAGAACTGTGTTCCCTGCCCACACCCCTGAAACACCCCACTGCTTCTGTGACCTAGCAGGGGGGTCTTGCCTGCATTTCCTGGGCCTTGGGAGTTTCAACAGGAAGAAATGCTGCGTGACAAAAGATGGGTTGAGAGAGGATAATCGGAGGAGGTGATAAGGAGCCAATGCTTGTGTTAGGGTTCAAGAACCGCTGAAGGAAGACCCCAGACTCAAATGTCACTCAAGAACAAAGACTATTTATTCTGCAGAAACAACCAGCACGCAGGGATTGCCACCACTTCAAAATAGCAACCCAAACAAAGACACTCAGGCCTCTTTTATCATTCCAATTTTAGTATCTGTGCTGCCAAAGAGAGCACACCAGGCCTCTTTTATAATAGGCATCCATAACTTAGAGTACATTCTAAGAGGTTGTAAAATCATTAACCAGAGGTCATAAAAGGGAGCTAAGAATTTACTATAGGTGCAAGGACAAAAGATAAAATATTGACTGGGTTTATTTATATAAAACTTCAAGGATAACTTAGTTATGGTCTTTAACTCTCCATGAGCCTGTAGAACTAGTGACAGAAGATAAATGTTTAGCCAGATAATTGCTGTTAATGGATATGCATGTAAACATTCTCTGCTGTAAACTTCTTATTCAATTTATGACCTGGATTTATGTGCAAACTTGTGGTGAACTTTTTACTATGTGATCATGCACTCTGAAAGTTGTACAAGTGCTGAGGACAAAGACTGGAGACAGGCCTCCCTTCCCTTTTCCTTCCTGGGACTTCAACTAGAAGTGAAATGCCAGAGACTGCAGCTTCTGGCCTCAGAAAAACTGACAGGCATGTCAGCTACAGAAGCAAAGTAACTTACACTTAAGATAGGTAAACGTTTTAGTATGATATTTTTAGAGTTAGGTAATCTAAAACCTCATTGATGGGTGTTGGGATACCCGAGATGGGCTGCATTCCTGCGTCATGAATGATTAATCTCAGGTTGGGCTGCCCAGCATAGATGGCCTATCCTGAGATAAGATATCTTCCATTCATGTGTTCCTCGGGGGGGGGGGGGGGAGAGAATGTCTTGTTCCTGGACTGACTTTGGGGTCTGATACTACAACAGATGGCTTATGACCTAGTTTCTGAATAGAGACAAAATGGGATGAATTGGCTCTTTCACCTTCAATGGCTAGAAGTTATGAAGGTCAGCTTCAAAAGAAACAAGACAAACAAGACAGAAGTGGAGAGAGGAGGGCAGCTGAGTAAAGGGCTCATCCTCTGTGTGTGCAGGTTAGAAGACAGCTTGCAGGAGTTGGTTCTCTCCTGCCACCATGTTGCTCTCAGGGCTTGAACTCAAGTTGTGGTCATGGAGCACTAAAAACAAGGAAAGGACCTCCAAAGTCAGAAATTAACCAAAAGCAACTTTATTCACCACAGTAAAATGCTTCTAACCAGTTAGGGTTGAGGTCAGGCTTGACGACCTTGGAAGGGCTCGGCCAGTCTCCCTTTGAAGCATAAACCCAAGAGCAGATGTTCAGGGGATAATAAAGAAGGAATTGGTAAGTTGAGGGTTAGTTCTCGAGCCCAGAGTATAGCTGATAGTGGGATGGTGGTCCAGACTCAAGGCTATTTTAAGGCAGCGGTCTTAGCTCAGCCTTTATGCAGCTCACACAGACCAGGTGGTTTCAATGCAATGTAGACCTTAAGGACGCAGTGATGTGCAGTGGCAGACAATGCCTGGGATTGCTCTGGGCTCTTTAGAGTCACCAAACTTGGCACTAAGCATCTCCACCCTCTGACCCATTTCACTGGGCCCTTGCCAAAGGTTATTATTATGATTATTATGATGATTATTATTATTATTAATTTATTTTTAAGTCATATGTACATGTGTATAAGTGCTTTCAGAGGTCAAACTTGCAAAAGCCACTGGTGTCTGATTCCCTGAAGCTAGAGATAAGGGTGATTGTGACCCACTTGGTGTGGGTTCTAGGAAACAAACTCAGGTCTTCTGGAAGTGCAGCACATGACTTTATTGAGCCATCCCTCCAGCCCTGAACCAAGTGTTTCTGAGGAAGGTCAGAAAAGCTGTTAGAGAAAAGCAAGTCAGAGAGTCTGGACAGTAACAGACATGGGGACCTGGGTGCCAGATGACCTCTAGGCACAGACCCTAATGTTTAAAGTTTACCAAATCCTATGGATACATGCAGAGAAGATGTCTGTTCTGTGTTCCAAAGCGAGCCTATCTGTGCTTCTAGATGTGTCCCAGTCAACTAAAATAGCTGCATCTTCCACACAGACATGCTCAGAACTAGAGGTGAGAATCATGAATGCTACTGCAAAGTGCTCTGAGCTCAAGGGGAGGAGAGGCTGAAGGACAGATGGCCACACATTCATACAGATTCAACATAGCACTGCTTGCTCTGAGCTAGCTGCAGTCTGGGAGATGGCTCTATCAGAAAAGAAAGATGTGCAAGCATGAAGACCTGTCTTCAATCCTTGTGGAAGAAAGAAAGACTCTTCCAGATTGTTCTCTGGCCACCACATGTGCATGGGTAAACAGCAGAGAGGGATTGAAAACAAGCATACTGGCAGACACTTGTAATCACAGCTCTGCAGAGGCTGAGGCTGGCCAGCCCCTTGGTTTGCTAAGCAGCCAGTCTAGCCTTCCTTGTATATTCCAAGCCAGAGAAAGACTTGTCTCAAAAACCAAGATGGACAGCACAGCACCTGAGGAACAACACCAAAGATTGACATTTAGCCTAAACAAACAAACATGTACGCATGCACACACACACACACACACACACACGCAAAAATATACACAAATACACACAGACACATAGACACACACAAATACACACACATACACACATATACACATACACATACATACATACAAGCACACATACACAAACAACAAAAAAGAAAATCAAAACAAACCAAAGAGAAAACCAATAAAAACAAGATAAAAATTATCAAATGCACACAAACATGCAGTACATTTGAGTTAAACAACTACTTCATACACACGTAAATTCATACACACATGCACAAAACCACATACATACAAATATATGCACACACAAACACACATATACATACATACATACACACACACATATGTACATACATATACAGATACACACACACTCAAAAGAAACCTAACAGGCAGATATTGTGTTTCCCTGGAAACACACCCAGAAATAGTCCATCCCAAATATCCATTCCTGACTGTTTTCAATGTTCAGATATTCTCTCTGCAAAGGATATGGAAACGAGCCTTTCTTCACAGACCTTCATCCTCATGCGTCGTCTTAGGCAAGGTCTCCCTATGTAGTATCCTGACCTCTTCAAAATTCCACACCTGCACCAAGGGTGTCTGGTGAGCTGTGTGCTCTGATCTTTCACCAGAGCTTTCCTACGCTCTCTAGCTTAGCCACAGACTTCGACTGTAGACGTTAGTTGGTTGCACTTGCCTGAGAGATAACTGAAGCACAACACTAGGGTAGAATTCTCCAGGCTCTGATCACTGGAGGATTCCAGGCAGGGATCCTCCCCTGAGCCCCGCCCCAGCTCCTCCTCCAGCTGCTCACTGGGTGGAGCCTAGATAGTTTTCATCCCCCTTGTGAGACTCCAGGAGGCCACCAAACAGTTGTGGTGTGATGTAAAATTATTCCGGTGGGACCTTTTACCAAATCTTCTGTAGACAGTGAAGCACCTGTGGGATGGGGGCTTCAAATGTGTCAGCAACTTCAGATTTCATCCTCGTGGGGCTCTTCAGCTACACAGGACCCCATCTTGTCCTGTTCTTCCTTGTGGCCACCATGTTCATCATAGGCCTGCTAGGCAACACCATCCTGATTTTCCTGATTGCCACAGACTCCAGGCTCCACACACCCATGTACTTCCTGCTCAGCCAACTCTCGCTTCTGGATGTCGGCTTCCCGCTGGTTACCATCCCCAAAATGGTGGCTGAGTTCTTACAAGGAGAGAATGTCATAACCTTTGGGGGATGCACCACCCAGATGCTCTTCCTCATGCTCATGGGTGTCTCTGAGGGCGTCCTTCTGTCCCTCATGTGGCCGTGTGCCACCCCTTACACTACCAGGTGCTCATGAGAAGCCAAGTGTGTCTTGTGATGGTGGGCACATCCTGGTTCTCAGGTGCCTTGGTAGCCTCCATCCAGACTTCCATCACCCTGCAGTTCCCCTACTGTGCCTCGCACACTGTGGACGACTTCTTCTGTGAGCTGCCAGCTCTCCTCAAGCTGTCATGTGCAGACACATCCGCCTATGAGTTGGCACTCTCCATCTCTGGGGTACTGATCTTACTGCTGCCCCTGTCTCTCATCTTCATCTCCTATGGCCATGTTCTGGGGGCTGTACTGCTCATGCACTCAGCTGAAGCTAGACGCAAGGCTTTCACCACATGTGGTTGTAGTGAGTCTCTTTTAAGGGGCAGCTATATTCATGTACATGGTCCCAGGCAGCTACCACAGCCCACAACAGGACAATGTGGTATCCCTCTTCTACAGCCTCATCACCCTCACCCTCAACCCCCTCATCTACAGCTTGAGAAACAGAGAAGTTCGAATGTCCTTGGTCAAGGTCATGAACAGGTCTGACTTCAGGGCAAAGTGATGATGCCCTGTGATTCTGGTTTTCCCTAGGAGCCTCCTTTATGGCTAGACACATGCAAGGTTCAAGGCAACTGGCCAGCTGCCTCCTCCAGGATGCACTTCTCACTTCTGTGTGAATTTGTAGAAAACTAGAAGTTCCACCCCAGCTTGGGGTGGATGCCTGTCATCCCTGCACTAGCACAAGGGGGGCCAAGGCAGGAAGGCTACCTCAAGTTTTCCGCCAGCATAGGAAACATAACAAGACCCGCCTCCAGAAAGATTCTTTTAAACATAAATAGGGGAAGGGCAGATGGTTGGGTGGTTTAGAGCACTTGCTGCCTTTCCTGAAAACCTAAGTTTGGTTCCCAGCACCCACATCTCACAGCTCACAACTGCCCGTAACTCCAGCTCAAGGAGATCTAATGCTCTCTTCTGGCCTCCCTGGGCACCCACACACATGTGGCATATACACAGAGACATATAAATAAGTGTTTTGTAAATTTATTTAAATAAGAGGGCAGGTTTTCTAGACTGGGCATGGTGGAACATGCCTATCATTGGGGAGGTAGAGGCAGGAGGATCAGGATTTCACTGTCGGCCATCAGAGATGGCTGCTGCCCTTAAGTGCTTGCCACACAAGCCAGAGGCATGTGTTCAGAGTCCCAGAGGCACATGCAATATCAGCCTTCAAAGGCACAGACAGGATCCCAGGCAGGATGGCTAGCTAGACTAGCCATGTCAGTGGTCTCTGAGTTCTACTGAGAGACCCTGACTCAAAGGATAAGATGACTTCAGCCTCAGGCCTCCACATGTGCATGCATTCACACACAAAAAAACTTGCATACACACATGAAAAGTAGAAAAAATAATGATAAGTACAAATTTAAAAGCAATTCAAGAAGCCCCAGGTGGTGGATCCTAGCACTTGAGAGACAGTCATGTTCTGTAAGTTTACAGAGAGAGTTCCAGGACAACCAGGGTTGCACAAAGAAACCCTATCTCAAAATAACAAAACCAAACCAAAAAAGGTAATTCAAGGTCATTCTTATTGAATGAATAAGCCACGGGACTTATTGAGTTGAAGCCAACCTAGGCTATGTGAGATTATTTCTCAAAAAAAATAAAAAATAAAAAAGCCACTGATAGATGAGACTCTTCAGCCCTAGATTCACATAACCACAAACCAAAATAAACCTCTTTTTCTTCTAACTTATCAGTCTATGGCATTGTTATAGGAACAGAAAGTAAACAGAAGCAGTTACCTATAGCCAACCTTACTTTTCTCCAAGACTGAACAGTTTTGCACAGCTGGGAGGGACTGTTATCTGGTAATTTCCTCCAAACTGGAATATCGATTTCTAGAAGAAGGATGAAGGCCCATATGACTCAGGAAATAAACAAAACTTACAAGTCTCAGGAAACTCCTCAAATTTACAGGATTTACAAGGCCCCTCCCTCAAGGGCATAAACCAGTAAGATCTTGGGGGAGGGGGGTAGACTCTGGGGTGGTGCCTGCAAGTTTTGCAGCTTTTGTGAGTTGTCACCCATCCTATGATGAGCTTTAGTAACTCTCTTTGAATCACTGCAATAAACTCACTGGTTCTCTAAACCATACTGGGTAGAGTAATTTCTTTGGTCTGTGGTCAGTGCCTCTCCAGAGTAAACAAACCTTTATTCACTTGTCTCCATGATGATCAGAGACAATAGGAGTCTGAGAGGCAAAGGTGTGGCTAATAGCTTAGCAAAATGGTAAACACTGGGAACTTCAGGACAGCTGTTAAGGCTGTGGAAAAGAACTCTAAAAACATGAGTTCTGAAATATATAATTTCTCAACTAAGGAGTTGGGGTCTCAGGATGCTGATTCATAGGATAATCAAAAGGAAACCTGGAGTAAATGACTGAATTGATATGTAAAATAAAAGACTAGGCTTATGATCTGCAGGAGAAGAGCTATTCAGAGAGAACTGTTTGGAGAACTGTCTTGAGCAGAACGTAGAGAAAGAGAGCTGGAGATCTCCAGAGAAAGCAGGCTGAAAAGCTGTCTTGAGCAGAACATAGCCTGTCAGCTTGGACTCACAATTTGACTTTAAGTCATTTGTTTTGCCACTTTTAGATGCTCTTCCTCATAACCCCTTTCCAAGCTGAGGCTAGTCCTTGGCAAAGATCTAAATAGATTTGTTTTTAAATTACTTATTACTTATTTATTTAGTCTGTGGCCAGAGGACAACTTGAAGTAGTCAGTTCTTTCTTCCCACCATGTTGATCCTAGGGATCAAAATCAAGTCAGCCTTAATGGCAAGCACCTTTGCCTAGTGTTCTCAAATACTCAATGTCATGAAAGCTCAAGGAAAGTGGAGTTCCTTGGGTGAAAAGACACAAGGCGCATGGTCCTGGTTAGTTTCCGTTAACTTGATATAAGCTAGGGTCATTTGAGAGGAGAGAACCATAGTTGAGAAAATGCATCCATAAGATGCACAAGCCTGTGGGGGTTTCTTAACTGGTGATTGATTTGGGAGGACCACACCAATCCTGGGCTGGTGGTCCTGGATGCCATAAGAAGAAAGCAAACCATGGGGAGCAAGCAAGCAAGCAGCACCCCTCCATGAGCTCCTGCCTCCAGGTTTCTCCTTGTAAGTATGATTCAGGATATGTAAACCAAATGAATCCTTTTCTCCCCAAGTTCCTTTAGGTCATGGTGTTCTAATCATAGCATTAGAAAGCAAACTAAGCAACTAGATGGACCCAACCAGACAGAAAAAGAAACATTAATTATGGTCATTGAAGCCGAATTGAATGTCCACACCAGTCTTTCAAGCCCTGAAGTGGCTTAAAGCGGGGATGTGGAGAGCTCTGAGACAGCCTGAGCTACACAGCCAGACCCTACCTACAACAAAACATAATCAAGCAACCCTGCCACGGTGGCACAGCCAACCACAACCAAGGAGGTTGAGGCAAGAGAATAGTCAGACCAGACCAGGCAGAGCAGCATAGTGATATCCTGTCTCCATAAAATCTTGACTAGTTTGGAAACCATTGTGGCTAGGTGTGTGTGTTCCCTAGAAGAGTGTTTGCCTGGCATGTGAGGTGTCTTGGGTTCATCAGCTGCATAGGAAAAAGGGATGGAAAGGGAGGGAAGGGAGTGAGAAGAACAAGGGAAAGATGAAGAAAAGAGAGCTAAGTAGACATAAGAGGGAAGAAGGGGGGAGGGGGGAAGATGAAGAGAGGGCCCATAGGAGGGAATAGGAACCTCGCGAGGTTGAAGCAGCAATGTCTGTGCTGTGCTTCTTACTGAGGCCACTAGGAGGCGCTGCACCTCCTCCAAGCCGCGCAGCCGAGAGCTGTGGCTCAGACCCAGGGGTGATACCTGAAGGTCCAAAACTCTGGACACCCAGAGAGAAAGGTTTAAAGCCAAGCAATTTGGTGTTTCACAGCATCAAATCATGCGACAAAATTAAAATTCATGAAAGTGCTGAAAGGTCAGGCCCCTAGAATGAAATGCTCTTTAGAGTCTGTTCAACTATTGGTGTCTCCACGCTGTGGGGGCAGACAGGCCTCCAGATCTCAGTGCTGGTGGACAGGCATGCACCACCATGTCTAGCTGCTCTAATGCCTGCCTTTCTTTCTTTCTTTCTTTCTTTCTTTCTTTCTTTCTTTCTTCCTTCCTTCCTTTTTAAAAAAGAGTTGCTATGCTGCGCTCAGGAGGCAGAAGCAGGCTACACAGCTACACAGCTATACAGAAAACTCTGCCTCAAAAAAAAAAAAAAGTTGTTTTATCTTTACATATGTGTCTGTGTGTTTGTCTTCATGTGTATACAGTGCTCTCCAAGTCCAGATCAGGAACAAGGGTTTACATGCAGTTGGGAACCACCAGATGTGGGAGCTGGGAACTAAATTCAGATCCTCTGCAAGAGCAGAAACTTCTTACCCACTGAACTGTCTCTACAATCTATCTCTCCCTCCTCCCTCCCCCAGTCCCTCCCCTCCCCTCTCTGACACTGGAGCTGGAATCCAGTACCTCATGTATGTTAGGCATTCTTGGGTTCATAATGGGGTTAAGCTCCACTGTGATTTTGAGCACGACACACAGTGTTAAGTCACAGCACATCCAGCCAGAAGCTCCTGTGGTCCACTAGGAAGACATGAGAGCAGTTGCAAAGGTTGGCCTGTCCACCTCAGCCACAGCCTCTCTCCTGCCAGCTCTAGACCCCCAGTCCCTGATGACAGCAGAGAAAGCTCAGCCCCAGAACTGTGCGTGAGAAGCTGCAGGAGTGAGTGCAAGAAAGCACAGCAAACACCTACAGGTCAAGTTTACAGAGGGCCCAGAGCTAGGGCCCCAATGGGTCCTGGAGAAGGGGCTTGGGATGAACACAGAGAGCTCAGCAAGCTTGCAGGAGATGTGGAAGGACTCCAGCCAGAAAACTGGGGCCTCAGAAAGCATGGTTTAAAAGAGAAAGGGAGATCAGGAGTGGCCATAGACAAAACTAGTAGGGGGAACCTGACCCCACATGAGGTTGGGGTGCACCCTTCAGGGAGGGAAAAGAGCCAACTGCTGCTGCATTAGAAGTGGGTTGGGGAAGCTTTCAAAAGGATGGGATCAGACTAAGAGGAATAGTGGAGCCTTCCTTCCTTCACAGGACTCTATTTCCGTCCACTGAATGATATGATAATGTTGCCTGAACATGGACAAAACAGAAATTGTACCAACTTTGTGTCCTTCACCCCCAAAAAGTTAGTACGTAACATATACAAAGGCTCTATTACCCCCAGTGAGTGGTAGGAAGCCACAAAGCCGCCTCAGGATTTGAGCAGGTCTAATAGTGTCAAGGGAATTCCCCCCAACCATGCTTTCCAAGGGGTCCCCAATGAATCCTAGAGACACTGGCACCACAGGTGTAGAGGGACAACCTGGGCAGGAAGTACAGTGCCCTCAGCTCCTAAGAAGCTTGCCTGATAGGGGCAGAACACAGAACAATTAACCAGTAGGTCCTAACAAGACCCTGGGGAACAAGCCAGGCAATGAGGACAGAGGGTAAGCTGTGCTTTGCCAAGGCCTTGCACAATCTTTTGTAGGGACAGAAAGCTGCCTCCACAAGTCACACACTGTCCAGGACACTTTCCCAAGAAGAGCTGTCTCACCTCCCACCAAGCATCCCAAGGCCAGAAGCATACCTCCCACAGGTGAGTAAAGACAGATGATCCAGGCAGGGAAAAAAGAAAGGGGCCACACCAGGCACTGGGCCATGATGGGTGTAGCCAAGCCTACTGTGTGACCTTGGACAAGTGGCTTTACCTTTCTGGGCCTCACTTAAGTTGTGTCTGTTTTAAGAAAAAAAAGACGAAAGAAAACGGGCAGTTCTGTCAAGTATCGGGTCCTGCACGCCGGGGTTGCTCCCGTTCTGTTCATTCTGAAACAAGGTCATGTGTAGCCCTGGCTAATCTGGAACTTGTCATCCTCCTGCCTCAACCTTCTGACCACTGGAGTGACAGATGAGCCCACCATGCTCAGCTTGTACAGTATGGTATTAGGAGGTTTGGAACAAGACAGATTGTGAAGTGTGGGGCCATTGACAATTTCCTGAGTCCCCTCAGTGTATGAATGGAGATTAAAAAGCCTTACCTAGAATGCTAAGTATGGTGAAGGGGCCTCCATCCATTCCTTGTTATGGTCTTCTGTGTAAGAAGCTTCTCATGAACACTAGCAGCCAACTGTCAGCAGAAGGTCACCAGAAGCCAGGTCCACAGGAAGCCAGTGCAAGATTTTCTACAGAGCAGAGGCAGCCCCTCTCACCTTGACCTGGCACACTGTAGAGATCAAGCCTGGTATCAAAGACACCAGTGAAGGGACAACACTGAGAATCAGTGGGGACAAGTTGAGAGGCTGTCATCCCAACAGACAGGATGCGGAATTCCAGACCAGACTGGGCTCAGAGTGAGACTCTGTCCCCAAAAGCAAAGGCTGAGGGTGTGGCACAGTAGAAGGGTGAGCACAAGCAAGCGAGTCCCTGTATCCAGCAATAATAACAATAATAATAATAACAATAATAAGTTATTTTAAAAGTGAAAAATAAGGTAGAAGGGAAGAAAGGGAAGGGAGAGGAAGAAGAGGGAGATAAGGGGCAGACAGGACGGTCAGGACACTTAAGCAGCCACTGTCCACCCAGTGCCCTGCTTGGATGTTACTTCAGTGGGGCTGAGACTGAGCCAGGGGACTCAGTGTTTGAGGTCAAACACTGAGGTAGGCTTGATGTCACCTGTAGGAACCAGAGCAAGCCCAGCAAGGGTCAGGACACCTAAGAGGAGTTAAAGGCCCTTGGGTTACAGGAGCAGTGGCTTTGAGCAGAGAATGGTGTTAGGGTCTGAAATTTACTAACCAACTCAGGGCTTAAAAATGGGAATAGTGCGTGTGTGCGTGTGTGTGTGTGTGTGTGTGTGTGTGTGCGTGTGTGTGTGAGAGCAGAGAATGGTGATAGGGTCTGAAATTTACTA